>BMAV01019595.1:3982-16232 GCA_019973955.1 Trichonephila inaurata madagascariensis
CGCCAGAACACCTTCACTTCCATGCTGAAGCATGGAAGTGAAGGAGTTCTTGTTCCACATAAATTCATGGGATTAAACTCCTTATTTTTTCATTTACAAATTATTATAGGCCCATCGGAACCAAAAATGTTGAATTGTCTGCCATCTCAATCAATTTGCTATCAATTTTGAATTTTCTGGAACTTAATTCCAAGAATTTAGTTGGATCAATAAAACATGGAGGTAGAAGTGTTCTTGCGCGGGGGTGTAAATCGGCCACAGAATTAGGTAATTTGGTACTTTTTGTTGATATTGTGAATCATGAGCTCTATTTAAATATTTTAAAGAGAAATTTTAAATTATCCGCCCAAAATTTGGATATTGGAAACGACTTCATTTTTAACAGGATAATGACGCCAAGCGCACTGCTCTCAATGTACGCCACTGGTGTCTCTATAACTATCCCCAAATTATGAAAACTTCTCAATCATTTTATTTAGCGCAGTAGAACATATTTGGTGAGATTCTGATGTAAAAAAAAAAGAAAATGTGACAAATAAACACAAAATGGGAAGTAAAAACAATAATCACAGAAGAATGGAAGAATATCGATGCAGAAATTACAAAAAACTGATTAAATCTATACCAAGACACTTAAAAGTTGTTGTGGACACTAAAAGATATCCTACTAAGTACTAAATTAAGAAAGAAACACAATACTTAAAGCTAAGTTGAGATTTTTGTTAAGTGTACGAAGACTTTTGTAGCGTAATTTTTTAGTAGCTTTTTGATAATTAATTTTTTTTAAAAAATAGTTATACTATTTTTAAAAAATTAATTATGTAATTAGATTAAGAACAAGTTGCAAATATCATTAAAAAATTACAATTACAATATATTAATTTTTATTAGTCGAAAACATTAAATTTTATAAGAAATTGCAAGTGTACGAATACTTTTGTGGCCCACTGTAGATATTTCCGTGTTCAGCTTTTTTCGATCAAAAACCAAAACTTTTTTTTAAAAAAATTATTTTTTGTGTAATATTTTGCTTATTTATTCACTTTTACGATTTCGATTTTTTAATAATTTTATTATTTATATAAATTTGAGATGGCTAAGGTGCGCTAAGCAAATAAATACTTATTTGAAATAGGAAAAAAAAATATCTTTCATTTTCTAAGCGAAAGTTATTTAAGTAACCCAAAATCTGTATTTGTATTAATTAAGTGAATAAAAATTTTGTTACATGTAACAGTTGAGATCTTTCAAATATGATACAAAACGTAAGAAATTTTCAGTATTAAAAATTATTTTCACTAAAAGAATATTTAAATTACCATTTTCAGAGAAATTCGAAAATATAATTTTCATTGTACGATAAATTCTGAAGTACATGTTCTTGACAGAGTTCATTTCGAAGGGGATATTTCCATCGAATCACACGCATCAGCTGTTTGGAGGTCTTTTATCAATGGTAATTATGCACGTGATTAAATACTTCGTCGGAAAACGATTTTGTAGTCACGTGATTCTAGAATGATCTTGATGCCAATCTACTCGTCAAAAGTCCGGAAAAGAGTGCAAAGATCTTCTAAACTAGATTTTTAAAGCTATTGCATTATTTTTGGAATACTTATTTACAAAATTAACTAAAATTTACAAAAAGAATTTTTTTTAATTTTTTAAAAATATATCTGATTGCTCTTGTGTTTAATTTTGATATACTCATAATTTCGGTTTTTCTCCTTCTAAGTGCAACATTCTTTAAAAAGAATTTTCTAGTATCATACTAGCTATATATTTAATTTCTATCCTAGTTTGAACTTAATTATTTTTCTTGATATAAAAATTAAAATAGAATATTTCTGAGCATTAAAATAGATTTATTATTATTTTTTTTTACTAAATGAATGGATAATCACAATATATATTTGAGAATTTGTATTGTGATTTATGAAGAGAATTTTTTTTTAAGGATGAAGATTTTAACTCTTTACCTACCGCATTATGATTTACTGCAGTTTTTTTCATGCAATATTTTTTTAAATCCCTACATTGAAAATTAAGGGATATACATAAACAAAATACTCAACTTTGGGAAATTTAATTCGTTAGAGTTAATTGGTTAATTCAGGATATTCAGCTGTAAAATTAATTATATACATTGTTTACAAAAAAAAAAGTCAAATTTTTTTAGCTCAAGTAGTTTGAGCTCTCAACAGATTTAACGTGCCCCGGTCCCCCCCCCCCCCACGGCGGGTCTTTAGCGTTGTGGATAGGGATGAGATAAGAAAGAAATTTCCTGCTCTACTCAAGGCACACACAATAGGTTACACTCATGACTCATCAACATCTGTAAAGTCTAATAATATTTCTCGTAATTTCTCTTTGAAATTTGCTGATTACATGAAGGGGTGTTTTCTGTTTCGAACAAAAAGGATAGGTCATTTGAAAAAAAAATCGAATTTTTGTAATACAAACTAATAAAAAAAAATTTCTAGCTGTTGAAATAATTCTTTAATTCGGGGCTTATTATTCGTTTATGATAGCGGGTTTACAGTCATTTTAATCGGCGAAAGAAAAAAATCAGTTAAATCGGGGTCCAACTGTAATTTATATCAGCGGTCGCCATACTTTGTGACCTCACGGACCGGTAAATTCATAATTTAAATCCCGCGGACCATTAATAGAATGTTTTAAGAGTTAAATATATTTAAAATAAAATATTGTGATCCAAGAACACAATTAATGCATCTTAAAGCATAACTTAACGTGATGAGTGAGTATATTCCACATTTTTCTGGGGACCAGCGAAATTTTCTTACGGACCACCACTTTGACGACCTCTGATTTATATTGCTTCTCTTCTCTACATATAAAGATTTTTTTTTTCATAACTCAAAATACAATTTATTGGAATACTCTCGCTGAGGGGAGTTTAATCTCTTTATATAACTCTATTAATCTTCTAAGAAGAAGTTATTTGGTATAACTTCTGCACCTGCAAAATCTATAGACCAGGGATGGCCAGCCAGTGGCATGCGTGCCATTGATGGCACGCAACACAATATTTTGGGCACGCTACTGATCAAAATGGTTAGCGTTTTGGTTCAAAATAACCAAGTTCACTATGAAGTAATTGTCATGAGGGATCTCATTTCGAGCTTTTGAAGTTAAACTGCATGTTTTCGGAAACGATATTATTACAAGAAACTACAATATCAAAGATTGAAAAAAATATTAAAGATTTAGATATCACATAAGAAACCAGATGAAGAAAAAGTTATAGAAGAATTTCTTTCCGTAATTGGTTCTTCAATCAAGGAATTTTCAGCGGGATGTTCTCAGTTCAAATAATTACCAGAAACTCTCAAGTTTATTATGTTCCCTGATGTGATTGGAAATATGTGTGTTCAAAAATTTATTGAAACAAGGAAAAAGTTAGAATAGATATATAGTAAAAATGCCAGCAATGAAAGTTTGTAAACATGGAATTCGATTCCAGACACATTTAACTCGTTGAAGAAGCTGATTTATGCTATTATAACCACATTTTCATCTACCTATGCCTGCTAGTAATTATTTTCAGAGGTGAAAAATGTTACACTCTCGCTTAGAAACCGTTTTACAGCTGACTCCAATTCAGCATGCGTTCTACTAAAAGTAACATCTTTTACAATCCTATTATATATAAGTTATTTATCATCTATATATAATCTACAACAACAGAAGTCCCAATAATGTTACTTTAACTTAAGTTACACGTATAACTAAAACGTTTACTACTATACAGTGCAGTAAATGTATTTTTTCGCAGTGAATAAAGAGCTTTGAGTTGTTTGTAATTAGTTTTATTATTTTCCCAATAATCAGAAGTCAAAATTATTTGACGGAACGTCTGTACCTCATTAAATATTTCTTTATAAAAAATGGCACGTTGACCCATAAAGGTTCGCCCATCCCTGCTATAGACCGTTCGCAATTGCTTGGTTATTTATTAAAATTGCACTTGAAGGCATATGAGAGGTAATAGCAACGGACCTCAGAATTTTGAAACATGGTATAGTGAAAAGACATACTGACACCACGTCTTCAAATTTCCACTCAACACCAATGTGAGGACTTTGATCCTCGATAGATTTAATGTAGGGGGTACTCAACCTTTACATACATATGACAACTATTTCACGCGGGGAGGGACGTTGTAAGATCAAGGACATTTAAAATGCGGAAAAAATGATCAAAATATTAAATCTCATGTGATTTGGGATTTTATTTTAAAACTATCTGGAATACCCGTTCTTCGTACGGGTGAATTGAAAAATTAAACAATACTGATGGAAGGATAAAGAAGTTTGGTATACCCGTTCTTCGCACTGCAAATTAAACTGCAGAAAAAAAAGCTTTTTGCATAGCTCAGCTGAACAAACAAAAAAAAACATGTTTGTTAAATTTTAAGTCTGCAGATCTAATAACCGATAAAAAGGATTTTTTATTTATTTATAACTCCCCGTAACTCTCTTGTGGGTCGATTTTTGAAAACACCTTCCTAAGCTGATCTCTGCTCAGCAAAAGTAACACACATTTTGTGTAATGAACGCTTAAAATAGTGTAAATAATTGATATTTGGAAGTCTTAATATGTGTCAATATTACCATTTTATGTTAAAATTGTAATCTGCCTCACGCTCCGCCTGTTCAAGCCTTCGTAGTTCGGCTTGAGGAAACGTTTCACGTTAAGTCTAGCTTCTTTCATAGCTCGAGCTTTATTAAAGCTTTGGGAAAGATTAGACTTACGCTTTCATACATAATTCTTAGTAGGTACTTTTTCTACACTTCCAAAAAAAATACAGCATGGTAGTTATTATTATTTGTATACTTAGAAAATGCTATACCTGCCTGTTCAATTAAAATTATAGCATTATAATTAACTACTAACCACAAACAAATTATGCAAATTTGTCTAAATGATGTAGTATGAAAGATAAAGTTTATCTACTTTAAATACCAGAAGCGATAAAAGTATCTATTTTGATATAAGGATCGATTTGTTATTACCAAACGTGCAATTATCAATTTTTATTGTATTTATGGTTCTCTGTGTTGGCAATAATGGCTTACACATAAAAGATAGACATATGCTGTTGCGAGCTTTTTTGTACTCTGCTTACAAAAAATAGATTTTATGTAGTCTTTCCCAAGCTATGGGCTTGCTCTCTCTCTCTTTTTAATTTCCTTTCATCAATGATCTAAAGATCCTTTCATCAATGATCCTACTGTCATAAAACCAAAGCTACCATATGTTTTGATAATTTGATTTTTCTTTTGACAAAGCCTTATTTGTTTTTAAATCAGTTATTAATTTATCAAGTGCAGATTGTAGTAAAAAGTTTTTAAACAGTAATAATATGCTTAAAATTAGTTCAGACTTGCTTTTTTTTTCTCTTTTCAAAGTTATTCAAATACTTTTTTGATTTCACTAAAACAATATCCAAACAAATAACTGAATAATATATTTATAATACTCTACTTTTTACAAAAATACAAATTTTTTTTGGAGTGTTAAACCATTTTGAATACAATAAATACAACAACAAAAAAAGGAGAAAAATAAGAATGATTTTTTATTGTGAACTTCCTTTTTCCCTCCAATTTTGGAAGATACTTTTAAATATATCGTTAATCCTGCAGAGACTCCCCAAAGCTTTCATTATTTACGAAAATGAAAGGAAAATAGTCTATACTTCAGATAGTCTCAATAGAAGCAATATAAAATTAGTTTTAAACATTTCCAAATATAGAACGGGTTGTAGAAAGGCGCGGTTTGCAGAAGGATGAGATTGATTGTGTTTTAACGTGGCACAATGAATGTAGAAGTCTATTGTTTTCAACTCCATAAAGGTGTTAGACTTTGTCAGTAAAAAGTATTCTATGAAAACTGAGCCATTCAATTTCAATATACATTGTATTTAATTATTATATTACATTCAAATCTGAAAGTAGCAAAAACGTTTCTTGAACTAATTTTAAATGTGGTTGGTTATTTTAATATATAGGTATTCTTAATTTTTATCAGCTGAAGAGACATAAAAGTTCAATTAACCAAAAACAATTAACAGTTTCATCTGAAATTAAGGAGCTATCGAGTCGTGAGTTTGAGTCCTGGTTGTTGCCACTCCTAATATGTTTAACTTTTCCTGTTGGATAATGTTTAATGTTTGTCTTGTATTTAATATTCATTCTCTGTATCTGGCAACAGGATTTTAGTTAAGTATGTTTTTGGAATATCCTAAGTAGTTTACGTTTTACGTTAAGAAAATAACTGTATAATACTTTATGTTTACGGAGCGTGTGTGTGCTCAAATAATTCGTTCTTTTATGTATATAGCTTCCTTAATTCATAAGTGTAAGTAGCCTCATTTTATACTGCGTGTTGGAAAAAAAATAAAGGATATTGAAATCGGAAACGAAAGTATTTCGAGTCACAATACTGGTGTTACTAAAGATCCACCGTGCAGAGAGGATGGTGCGCGTTATATCTGTCGAACCTCAAAGTCCTGCGTTCACGTGACATGGAAGCTAAGAGAATAAAGAACCAATATTAGCTATCGACTTTTTCACTTGACTGTGGCTCAGAACTGCGAGGTTTGTTGCCAATATATATAGTCTGTGTTACTTCTAGAGTCATGTTAGTGAGTGAGTGAATATTAACGTCGCACTATTAAGCTACTCGAGGGCTTTCTAGAGTGATGTTAATAAGCCATCAGTGCAATTACATCACACTACGAACAATACCACTGCACTACTAACAACTCATGCAACTAGATATTTTATTTCAAATGAGGTAACACTTGAAATAGATTAACATGTGATTCAATAACTGAATCAATTTGTACACAAAAATCATTAACTGTAGCGGAAGAACTAGATAAAGATATCAAAGAGAAATATGTACCAATGCAGCCTATTAGATTTGAGACACTGTCATAAAAAAACTCAACAAGAAATCTCTTTTTGAAAATAAAGACAGACATGGAGACTACCTGGAAAGAGCATACTCGTATTTAATGACGATAAAGCCTACTAGTGTAGAGTCTGAACGATTATTTTCTTTCGCAGGTCAGTTTGTGTGACAAAAATACGAAGCCGTTTGAACGATGAAACGCTAGACGAGCTGTGTTTTTTAAAGGCTTATTTACAAAAACACAAATATTGAAAAAATGTTTTGTTTTTTTTTAATTTCATTTTATGTACTATTTTTTATTTGTTTTTTATGCCGAATTATGTTTTGTTTTGATTTGTTTCAATGAAGAATAATATTAAACCAATTTTTTTAATTACGTTTTCAGTTTTATTATGTAATTTGAACAGGACCAATTCTGGGATTTGGATAATGTAATCCCAGTATTGAAAATTTTACACGGGATTGTAAACCCTATCCTAGATCCACTGACTGTGACGTCACCTGAAGTGGTACTTCACTCTCCTAACTTACTTCACGTGAGAACTTAAAAGCCTAGTGTTCGAATTAAATTCAATACGTACATCTCAGCTAACGCACTCAATTTCATTATTCCACCTAATGGATCAATGGCTAAATCAAAACTTGACTAGAACATTTCTAATCAAAAATTTCTCTATCAACTAGTGTATATCTGGCCTTAATATTTTTTGGCACAATTAAGTGATATTTTAATAAATTTAAAGTAGAATTTTATTGAGTTATGAAATAAACTATCTGTAAATGTTGCACAAACCCCTCATTCTGTGTTATAATCATCGATAAAAGTACATTAAGGAGGTAAGGAATACACTATTTATGCAGGAAAACTCGAGATAGCTATCTCTTATTGATTCGTATTTATCGATAGTTATAATGTATTCAAATATTTGATATTCATACAGAGCTACTGTGTATTTCAACGCCTAGTTATGTTACTGAACGTAGGTTATTAGCCGATTATGTGTACACCAATGGTCTTCAAACTGTGTTTCATGGAACCCTGGGGTTCCATGAGTCACTATACAAAAATAAAGAAATAAATATGTATGCAAAATGGATTCACGATCTCTATGAAGTTTGTATAGTTACAAGTATCTAAAGCTCATCCTATTCATTAAAACAGAGAATTTTATTTATATATTATAACTTTATTTCGTAACACTCTTATCTTTATATATATATATTAGGTTGGGGAGAAAAATCCATTATTTTTACATGAAAATCAAGACTTTATTTAACATGCTTCCGATTGTCCGATTTGGATCAAATATGCACCGTTTTGTTGTATAATTTATTGCCATTTTAAAGGTAGCTTCATAATGCCTCTCTCATAGAAGTCTTGATCATTATTGGCGAAAAACTCTAGTAATCGATTTTTACAATCTTCTTTTGATCCCAATTTCTTATCACTCAGGAAGTCTTGCAATGCGAGAAAAAAGTGGTAATCGCTGGTGCCAGGTCCGCACTATATGGTGGATGCATTAAAACTTCCTAACCAAGCTCCCAGAGGTTCTGGCGAGTCACTACAGAAGTGTGTGGCCTGGCGTTGTCCTGATAGAACACAACACCTCTTCTGTTGGGCAATTCTGGTCATTTCTGGTCAACCACTAGCTTCAAACGGTCCAGTTGTTGACAGTAGAGATCTGAATTTAGTGTTTGGCCATGCGGAAGCAACTCCTAATGAATTATTCCTTTCCAGTCCCACCAAATACACAGTAGAGCCTTCATGGCCGTTAGTCCTGGCTTAGCCACCGTTTGAGCTGCTTCACCGCACTTTGACCACGATCGTTTTCGCACAATGTTGTAGTATGTGACCCATTTCTCCTCCCCAGTCCCCATCCGTTTAAGAAATGGGTCGATTTCGTTCCGTTTGGCCAAGGTTTCGCAGATGGAAATTCGATCCATCATGTTTTTTGGTGTTAACTGGTGAGACACCTAAACATGGAGCTTCTTTTTGAATCCAACTTTGCGCAAATAGCCTAAAACTGTTTTACGATTGATCTTTAGCTTCTAGGCGATGCTACGACTACTAACATGCTGGTCAACTTCGATTATTTCTGTGATTTTATCGACATTTTCGATGACGGGCCTACCTGTGCGAGGTGCATCTTTAACATCAAAAATACCTGAACGGAATCGATGAAACCAAAATTGCACGTAATTAGCTGTTACAGTATTGGGACCATAAACACCATTCGCAATTTCAGTCACCTGGCTTGCATTTTCGCCTTTATCAAAGAAAAAACTGTAAAAAGAACCGAATTTTCTCTTTGTTGACTTCCATTTTTAACACCCTGTAACTCACAACTGAATGGACCAAACAAAAACAAAGCAAAATAATTTTTTAGTGTGAAATGTCATCTTGACAACGAGCATAAATTCGAAATTGTTTGATCGATACTTCAAGAGACATCGACACTACAGCCATCTACCGAAAAAATAATGAATTTCTTTTTCCCCAACCTAATATATACTTCCTACTGGATCGTGAATATTCTATTGTTTACTATCTCGGGTTTCACGAGATAATTTTATAAACATTAAGTAGCACAATGTCTTGCTAAACTAGATAGTTTTCTAATGGAAAATGCACATTTTTACATTTGTGGAAAACAACACGTATAATGAAGGAGGGAGAGCAACATATCAACAGAGTTGATGTTGAAATCTAAATAAAAGCAAGAAAAGCTTCCAAATGTTAGGTTACAAATGTATACGATACACGGGATTTCTCACACAGCTATAAGTATTTTAATGTCATTCAGAATATTATGTGTTAAAGTGAAATATATTTCTCAACGTAAGTGGCTACAAAAAAAAGCCTAAAAACAAATTAAACTCAGAAAATGTAATGCAATTACATTTAATTTCAGTACACCTAGATTTAGACAGTTCATGTGAAAAAAAGGCAAGCACATATCCCAGTTAATAAATATAATGCATGGATATGCGACACACTTGAATCACAAATTAATATTAATGAGTAAATTATGTTAAAAAAATTAGATTAGAATTTTTTAATATAATAAATACAATACTTTTTTAAAATTACTTTTACATAAAGTGCCTATAACATAAGTTGATCTACTTTAAATATTATTTTAAGATATATTCTTCGAAGTATGTGCATGGATGTACTGATGTACACAAATAAAAACTTAGTAACAAAAATATTCATTAATAAAAATACCGATAAATATATTGTAAACGTTGGAGTGAGTGAATTTTTTCTTTGCTCTGTTCAGTTACTCGAGGGCTTTTGGCAACGGACATCGTAATATTGAACCATGGTCAAGTGACGAGGACGCCACCTGAGCTGGCACCCCCTCTCCCAACTACCACATCACACCAACGGGGGGGGGGGCATTTGAGCTTTCGACAGATTTTTCGTGCATCTCTCCCCTACGCCACCAGTCTTTAATGGTACTGGGCTCGAACTCGTGACATGCCTGCCACGATCCGATACCTTGACCACTAGGCTTCTGTGATTACTGTAAACTATGAAAAGCAAATATTATGCACTGCATAAAACGCTCAGTTAAGATTTAGATTAAGTGGAAAAAGTACTTAACAATTTTCTTTTCTTTTAACTACTGGTTTAATAAAAAGACATTTGCCATATTAAAGTGAAGAATATATATTCGTTAAGTGTAAGAAAGCTCATTAAAAATTTTATTTATTTTTTAGCTGGTAAATACTCTAGGTACAAAAAAAAAGCCTTTGTCAGATTCACCATGTTCTATTAGTTTTAGAACAAATAATGTTATGAACAAATAATTAGAACAGAGACATTTACTTTTTCTTCTCAAGTTGAAAAAAAAAGTTTGGTTGAAAATGTCACATTTGTGAAAACGTCAGAGGAAACAATACCGCGTGTAACTTTTTTCCTGGTATATCCTATTCAAACACTGAATTTCAGATGTTATATTTAAAAAGGTAACGCACACAGGCTTTTAATTTTATTTCATTAGTTTTATTTTTGTTCTATAAATTTTATATCTGAAAAAATTGTACAATTAGAAAAAAAATCAATTAATCAAAAAACAAACTAAAAACAAACTTTTAGATTCTGCATAGTGAACTTTAATTGCTAGATTTACCCCAAAGGAGAATTTCGGCAATAAATTGAATATTAATCTTATAATTTAGTTATTAATTACTTATTTCAAAAAAAGTTACTTCAAAACAGTTTTTAAAAGGAAAAATGCATTGAAGAAGGAATATATATTCAAGGAGAAAATATATCTTTAAGGTATCCAACTACGTTCGGAACCGTGATTTTGCAAAAGCCTATAAATGGATAATATTTATGATATTTAGTGTCACTTAGATTAGAAAATGTATATAAAATTGTTTAAAGAATATTATTACAATACAAAATTATTTAAGTACAATATTTTTACAAAAAATTAACATAGAATGACCCATTTTCAAAATATTCTCCTTTTGTGAAAAATGCTTCTATTATATATAATATTTTGCCGGAATATAGTTCAGACCTCTGTACAGAGGCTTAACTAGAATTTTTGAAATATACAACTTAGAAGTGGGTTTATCCATGTCTTCCGACAACAGAGGGGAGAAATTTTAAGAAAAAAACGCCGATCATTATATTTCACACAGTTGTAACTCTGAAAATAATGTGAATGTTTCAAAAATCATATTTGAGCCTCTGTACAGAAGTCTGAGCTATTAACGGGCAAAATATTATTATATAATAGAAGCATTTTTCACAAAAGTAGAACANNNTGATAAAAGGTTATTCTAAGTTAATTTTTTGCCGAAATATTGTATTTTAAATTTTTTTTTTTGTCAAAATGTCCTTAAAATAATTTTATACATGTATTCTAATCTAAGTGACACTAAATATCATGAAAATTATCCATTTATGCGCTTTTTTAAAATCCCCGTTCCGAACACAGTCGGATACCTTTAAGCTCTGAAACTAACTAAATCTGAAAAATTAATATTTATAAATTCTCTTCCTTCTGAGTTGTCACACACACAATGATATTTTGTTTAAAAAATAAAAATATCCTGAAACAGGTTAAATAATTAAGAGATTCCAATTTAATTCAAATCAAATAGAAAGCATATATTGAGCGAAAATCTCACATATTAGAAAACCCCTTTTTCTTCGATCGTATTAAAAATGCACCCACTCACCTGACTGTCATTGTAGGGCATCTTCATCTTGTACCCGGGCAACAAATTGGGTTCTGCATTGACATCTTCCAGGGCCATGAGGGCCGCTGGCAGACATCCC
>BMAV01019595.1:16332-30039 GCA_019973955.1 Trichonephila inaurata madagascariensis
CCAGCCCCCCGTCCCGTTGATCGGAAAGATCGCTCCGATATATAGATCTTTTTCTTCAGGTGCCTTGGGCATCGGTATCTCTGCATGGATTTTTGGTGGTACAGCATTCTCGCTGGGCCGCACCAGCACGGTCAGGACCAGCAGGGCCCAGCCCACCACGAACATTATTGAGAACAATTAATTAGTCCTGCATTGTCGAAGCACGGCGCGATTTTGCGAGGTCATTTTGATCTTCGGCTCTTCCACGACATTTATTCCCTTTTTCTGTCTCGCTGGCGAGCCGGCGTTTGGTCCACGGCCGGATAAGACTAGGGTTGCCAGGTAATTAAATAGCTCGCCAAAATGGATCGCCAAGTTGGTTCGCTGGGAGCGAATGTGCGTGAGGAAAAAAAATACGGAAATGTTCGATTGAGAAAAATATTCTATTATTATAATAAGTTGCACGCGAAACCGAAGAAAAGTTCGGGGAATGGTCAAAAATTTAATTTTTCTTTGCGATAGAAATTTGTATCAATTCTCTTTGTATAAAAAAATGTGCGCAGGTTCTTTGATAAAGATTATTAAAGACTTGAAAAAGTCTCTCAATTTTTTACAAACGGATGTAATTATAGAAACTAAAACTCTTCTTTTGAGGTTACTGACTGCGTTCGGAAACATGACTGTGCAAACCCTTTAAATGAGTAATTTTTTATATTTAGTGTCACTTATATATAAAATTGTTTTCAGGTTATTAAAATAAAAAAAATTATTTAAATGCACTTTGACAAAAAAGAAAAAAAAAAAAAAAAAAGAAGAAGAAGAAATGTGACATCTTCAAAACATTATCTTTTTATAGAAAATGCTTCTATATTAATATTTTGCATTTATAAAACTAAGACTTCTCCACAGAGTCTGAAGTACGGGTTTTGAAAAATTCACCTTATTTTCAGAGCTACGATGAATTAAAATAATAATCTGTGTTTTTTATTAAAATCTTTCTGTTCTGGTGTATTAAAATATGAATAAATCCCCTCCTAAATTATCTATTTCAAAAATCCTAGTCCAGGCTTCAGTAGAGAAGTTCTAACTATATCGGATCAAAATATTATCATAGAAGCATTTTACATATATGGAAAATGATCTTTTTTCCTTATTTTTTGCCAAAAAATTGCTTTTAAATTTTTTATTGTAATAATATTCGTAAGACAACTTTATATGTTTATTCTATTTCAAGTAACACTAAAATATAGAAAAAAAATTATTTATATGCGTTCTCAAAATAATGGTCTGGAACATGGTGAAATATCTTAAATTATTAATCAAATGAGGGAGTGAGCGTTATATTAATGTCGCTCTATAAAGCTGCACGAGGACTATTGGCGACGGACCTCGTAATTTTGAGCCATAGTCAAAGGGCGAGAACGACACCTGATCTGGCACTCTCCTCTCCTAACTTCCACACCACACCAACTGGAAGACGTCTGAGCCTTGACAGATTTAACGAGCAGTGATCCCCTCTACGCGGCGGATCTTCAGGGGCACAAGGCTTGAATTTATGACACACTTGTACACTAAACTACCGTTCCCCTTGAGGAGTCACGCCTCTTACCGGATCTCTAAACAAAAGAACCTTGCCTGTCAAATTTCAAATTTCTCGGTCTAGTAATTCGAGAGATCTCGTGATGTTAGTAAATGAATGAATGAATAAGTTTTGTTTTTCTTCCCTATATATCATTTAACTTAACAGGTGCAACAGCCCATGAGGGCCAAGGCTTACTGTGCCCATTTCAGCATACGTGACCTTGTGCCCTGAGGTGCATGGCAAATGTTCCGGTCAGGTGGTCAATCTGGCATGAAACCCCCAGTGTTAAGTTCACAAGCAGGCTTAGTACTTATTTATCGACCCACTGAAGGGATGAACGGCTGACTCGACCTTGCCCAGCCCGGGGTGTGAACCTTGGACTTGTGATATGGAAGCGCGATGCACTACCACTCAGCCACTGGGTTTCATATATCATTTAACCTCACCGAAATTATTTGACCTGACGTCACATTTTTTTTTATGATCGTTGACGCCGAATCATCAAAGTAGCGAACAGAGTAACTGCGGTTGATCAGACCGAGCCGCAAGTTTGATCCCCGATTCAACCGAATAATGAGAGTTCACTGTTGATAAATTCAAAGAAATAATGAGAGTTCATTGTTAAGTTTAATAAAATGATCTTAAAATCATCATTCGGTATGGTAAAACGGTTACGAGAAAGGGTTATTAGTCATGATTGTCATCTTTGTTGCTTTACCCGATTCAAAATTAGGAGGTATGTTACCACTAACTTGCCCAAGTTATTTTCTAGAGAGACGTTAATACAAACAATCCCCAATTTAAGTCATGATATCCTTCGCTAACAGCAACCTATTGCTTTGAAGTGGTTTTTAAGTTGTTTCAAAAATTTTTAATTTCAATTTATTTCTGCAGCGTGAGGGACTACGTGAAGCCTACTGCCAAATAATCTCTTCATTTTCAACCACAGTCAAGAGACGAGGAAGACACCTGAGCTGACTCGACACTCTCAGAATTTCCACATCTCAACAACCTTTTGAATCTCAACAGATTTTACATGCAACAACCGCGGGTCATCTGTGACACTAGGGTTCGAACCAATAACACGCCGACCATGAGTTCGTGGTCATTACTACTAGGTTACCGCTGCCACAGTTATTTTGGCCGTGGTAACCTACTAGTAAACCACTAGTCCCAGTACCACTTAAGACCCGCCGTGTAGGGGAACGATGCACGTTAAATCTGTCGAGAGCTCAAACATCCTGCCGTTGGTATGGTGGGGTAGTTAGGAGAGGGGGTGCCGGCTCAAGTGTCGTCCACGTCACTTGACCATGATTCAAAAAGACAAGGTCCGTCGCCAAAAGCCCTCGTGTAGCTGAACAGTGCGACGTTAATATTTAATCTCTCACTCACTCGCCACAGTTAAGCTGCATTCACATCAAGGCTGTCAGCGTCGAGCGTTGAGCCAATCAGAGACCTCATCGCGGGCGAGATGAAGTCTGATTGGTTAAACGCTCAACGCTCGACGCTGACTGCCTTGGAGTGAATGCGGCTTTATTTTTGCAGAATACAGGATTATTGGATTATTGAGGGGATGCCATGATTTTGTGACCTTGTTACTCAAAGAGAACTAATTTATAGAGATAATTCTTTATAAAATTAAGTTAAGGAATGTAATTTTTTTCACCCACTCACACACTAAATAGCGTTCAAAGTGTGCATATCTGTTTATCATTTTGTCTATTCTTAATTAGTAATCCCGGCATAATTTTATACTTATAGTGAAGTTCTGGGATAAGGTTAATTGAAAACAAGCAAACAAGAATTTCGAAGATATGTGTAGCGCAATAATCCAGCATTCAAGGTGAGTGAGTGAGTGAATATTAACGTCACAACTATTCAGCTACTCGAGGGCTTTTGGCGACAGACCTCGTAACTTTGAACCATGGTCAATTAACAAGAACGACACCTGTGCTGTCACCTCCCTCTCCTAACTCCCACACGACACCAACGGGAGGATGTTTGAGCTCTCGACAGATTTAGCGTGCATCGTCTCCCCTACACGGCGGGTCTTCAGCTGTACTAGTCTAGAACTCATGACACGCCGGCCACGAGTCCGTTATCTTGACCACTATGCTACCACGGCTACATTTCCTTGCGGAAAGGGCTAGATGTACGCTTGTCATTAGTTGTAGCTTTGAACACCATACAGATGACAGTACAATTTGGCTCCATTCCGCCAATTTTTAGGAAGAACACCCTGGAGGA
Organism: Trichonephila inaurata madagascariensis; assembly: GCA_019973955.1. Classification (NCBI taxonomy): domain Eukaryota; kingdom Metazoa; phylum Arthropoda; class Arachnida; order Araneae; family Nephilidae; genus Trichonephila; species Trichonephila inaurata. The sequence continues at coordinate 20,141 of BMAV01019595.1, forward strand.
GGTCAGGGGCCTCCCACCTTTCTTCCCCTTTCCACCAACCTCACGAGAGGACTTATGTCTCGACAGCTATTTAGAGTGTCCCCATGCCGCACAGGTACTATACATTTATAAACACATTCAAGCCTTCTCTGAGATTCGAACCCAAGCCCTACGGCGTAGCAGTCAGCGTCGCTAACCACTATACCGGTTAGGCGGCTAGTATACACATAATAATAAATATAAATATAGTATAACAACATAATTATCAAGGGAGCTAAATAGTTATACGGAAGGAGAGAATAACAAGATGTGACGAAGCATATCTCTTTCCCCTATTTTCCAACAGATCCCTTGCCGACAGAAGCTGCGAAAATTCCAGGCATTTCCCTAATTGCTGGGAAGGAATTTCGTAACTGGGTGGTCGAGTTTCGGCACCTTTTTTGCCCAGCTGACCGGACTGTCAAAAAGAGGCACCTTATCATTCTGTGTTCATTTTCCCAGAACTCGGTGACGACGTCGCGACTGAGAACGTAAAAATGTGCCCCAGCCTCGGCGCCTCTTTGGGACTAGCGGAAACGAGACCGGAATTGGCGCGGCAGAGGGGTACGACATCAAGGGAGCCGAGACCGGAAGGCAGCAGCAGAACCATGTGGACTGAGGCCGACAAACAGATGAGCGGTGGATGACTAGGAGAAAGAGATGACATAAAAAGGGCGAGAGAGTCCGGACAGAGAAAAAGACTGGATCTTTGAAGGGAGCGGTTCGGACGTCCCTTGAGCGATAGGAAGAGCGATAACGAGCCCGCGAAGTACAGCGGTCTCCTGGCGTGAAAGATCGAGGAAACGGGAGAGAGTACGGAAGAGACTCGAAGTGATTACGGACCAGCCCGCGAAGTACAGCGGTCTCCTGGCTTGGAAAATCCAGGAACGGAAGAGAGTGCGAAAGAGACTCGAAATTGATAATGAACTGTAATAGAATATACCATTTTATTTATCTTTCTTTTGATGATTTTCATATGGAAATAAATAGTTAACCTAGAGCTGAGTGAAATCATTACAAAGATAATATAATATAAATAAACTAATGTGCTACTCTAAGCATATTAATTGGTTTATGAATTATTGTTTAATATGTGCTAAATTATTAAGCATAAGGAATATACTTAGAAGTGAAATTGTAACATGAAAAAATGCACGTAATTAAATACAAACTGCAGAATGTACAGAAGGAAAAAACATGTGTAGGATTAAATCTGTGAGCATTTGGTGTGGCCGTGGTAGCTTTGTGGTCAAGGTATTGGATCATGGCTGGCTTGTCAGGAGTTCGTGCTCAGTACCTCTAAAGACCCGCCGTGTAGGGGAGACGATGCACGTTAAATCTGCCGAGAGCTCAAACGTCCTCCCGTTGGTGTGATAGTTAGGAGAGGGGGTTCCAGCTCAGGGGTCATCCTCGTTACTTGACCATGGTTCAAAATGACGAGATCCGTCACCAAAAGCCCTCGTGTAGCTGAACAGTGCGACGTTAATATTCACTCACTCACGCGAGCATTTAAGCTGCATTCACACCAAGGCAGTCGGCGTTGAGCGTCTAGCCAATCAGAAACTTCATCTCGCCCGAGATGAAGTCTCTGATTGGCTAGACGCTCAACGTCGACTGCCTTGGTGTGAATGCGGCTTTAGTCACTTGACAGCCAGTTTCTGGTTACAAAAGCGACAACAGATGTCTCATTTTTAGAGTGAGAGTTATATTAACGTCGCACTGTATAGCAACACTGAGGATATATGCCATGGACCTCGTAGTTTTGAACCATGGTCAAGTGACGCGGACGACACCTGAGCTGGCACCCCCTCTCCTAACTACCACACCACACCAACGGGAGGACGTTTGAGTTCTCGACAGATTTAACGTGCGACACTGCCTTACACTGTGGGTCTTTAGTTGTACTGGGCTCGAACTCGTGACATGGCAAGCTACGATCCGATACCTATACCACTCGGCTACCGCGGCCATCCCATCTGGGAGGGCCTAATTTCTGAGAATGTGATTTCTGTTTACTATATACTATTTTATTAGAATAATTAAATTTAATTAATGAATAAATAGTAACAAATAAAAATAATAGTCCAAAACCATATATAGAAAGGAAAATTACAAGGAAAATAGCTTTCTATTTTTCCACTTATTATTGCGATTCTGTTATATGTATATGCATACCGGGTGTCCATAATTAAACTTAAAATTTGCGAGCAGTCTATAGCAAAAACTAATCAGTGAAATTGTATGAAAATTGGGTAATGGCAGAATTAAGTGATGAGAATTTTATCAAGGGGGGAAAATACAATGAGTTTCAAAAACCACCCCTAGATGGCGTATCATAGCTTAATTGAAAACATATAAATAATCTTCAAAAATTTATAAAACATATTCGATAGGCTTTCCACCATTGTCTGCTACCTTCTGGAAGCGTAAATCTCATGTCCGTCTGTTGAAAGCAGCCTGAACTGGGGAATGTTACACACATGGCGTTCTATGCTTTCTTTAAGGTCGGATAAAAATGTGATGGGATCATGATAGATCATGATCTTAAGGTATTCCCACAACCAAAAGTTACAAGGATTCAAGTCGGGGGATCTAGGTGGTCAAGCTGTAATAAAATGTAGGCTGATGATTCTGTCGTCTAATGGCAATGGAGCACTTGTTTCACACAACGGATGATGTGTGGAGGAGCACTATACGACATAATCACCAGTGGCGTAACGTACACCCCCCGCGTCGGGGGGGGGCAGGAGCTCTAGGGAGCCCAAAGCCTAACTGACACTAAGTACTCAATCCTTTATAAAATAGGCTTGGGACCCCAAACCTCATTTTGCAGGAGGGGGGGGGCTAATATTCTCCGTTACGCCACTGATAACCACTGTGGTTATATCACATTGCCTTACCTACCACTTCCAAATGGTAGCAGACAAAGGTGGACAACATATCGAGCATATTTTGTAAATTTTTGTAGATTATATGTTCTCAATAAAGCTGTGATACGCCACCAAGCGGTGGTTTTTGAAATTCATTGTTTTTTTCCCTCGATAAAATTCCCATCATTTCATTCTGCCATTACCCAATTTTCATTCAATTCCGCTGAATAGTTTTTGCTATAGATTGCTTGCAAATTTCAAATTTAAGTATGGACACCCGGTATTTAGATTAATTGTAATTATTTAATAAAAAGTAACCAAAAGAAAAATTTTCTTTGTTGACCTAAGTAGCAATTGACTTAATTTTTTTTTAATATTACTTGTTTTAAATCTAAAACAATTGTTAATTTGAAAAACGACGTATTACAATAAGTTTTTAGTCATAAAAATAATAAAAAAGTTTTTTTTTACAAAAATAGCACAATATTTTTTACGTGAAACTTAATTTTCTCTTGCGGTAGGCAACTTAATAAGCTTTTAGAAACCTGATGATATATTTCGGAATCCCTATCACGAATGAAAACATTCCTTGTATTATCTTTCATTTTTGTATTAATATGCACCACTTTTCTTACAAAAGTAGCTTTGACAATTCTTTCTAGCTTAAAGAAAATGTACACCACACGAAGTATTCCAAAAGTGAATACTGCAAGGAGATTAACTCGCCAAGTTGATGATCTCTCTCTACCAGGGTTTCTTAAAAGAGATATCCCAGCATGCTTGCTGAACTTTATGACGTCAAGTAGCCATGGCAACGTCAAATCGATTCCCAAGCTGGCCGGACTATCAGGGAGAACCTAATTTATCAGGCATCAATCATAGCAATGGAAATCTCTGAAGCTGTGTTTCGAAACGCGGCCGTGACATCTCATTGCATCAAAATTGAGTGTGAGGAAAAACTAATATTGAGAACAATTTTGAAATTTCTGACAACAGAGTTACGCGGAATATGTTTTAGAAATGCATGTTGCAGACGAAGCAAAATTCATGCATAATTTTAAAAGATGGAGTTTCAAAGCGAATATAAATAATATGCATCGTCTAATATACATTCCAAGAGGTTTATTAACAGAATGCATTAATTTGTATAGATTTAAATAACAAATCGAAGACAATAATAAATTTAATAACACTTATTGTGAGTCAAGGGTACTGAAGACGGCATTCGTTTTTAAAATTCCTATTAAAGAAATTTATCGGTGCCTTAAAAAAATGGCTACTTATATTTTTATTTTGAATCATTTTATTTTTTAGGAATCTATTTAATTATGGATTTTAAATTCAATATTACAATGAAAGGCGTAATTAATTCCATATTTTTTCATTTAAAAAAAAATTATTTATCTTAGCGTTTGGTTAGTCCAATATTATTTGATCCACGGACTAATACTGGTCCACGGCCAGGGGGTTGGGTACCGCTGACTTACAGCACACATCCGTGGAACACTCCATTGAACAACAAAGCGGCCTCATGATTTCAGTCACCATTGCGTATAAAAACTGGTTTCCTGTAGCTCATTCAGGGAGCAATGTCAATCCAGAAATATGTGGGTATCCCTCTTCACCCACTGTATACTTCTACCAATTTTCTTGCTCATAGGGTCAGTATTTCTATTTTATTTATAATCGTTTTAAACTATTTTAAATTTTTAAATTTATTTAAATTAGCAATGTCTTGGCTTGTATTTGAGTTTCGGCTCTGGAACTTAAACCACAAGTTACACTCTTCGAGACCTATAGATCCAGCCACTCAGCCCTCGTTTAATAGGCCTCTAAGGAGGGCTTTAACACTAAAATATAATTTTCCCATGTTAATTCTATGGTACCACTTTTTTGATGGTATGGGGTTGATATTTGGGGGATCGACTAAATTAATGTTCAGCCATAATCCCTGGGACGCAACCCTCCCAGGTGTATCCCCTCCTACAGAGCTATTTCCTTTATATCTCGAATTCTAGACCATCTTGGTCATTCCTACTTGCCTGACTCCATAGATATCCCTATGAGCTTTTCTGCATATATAATTTCATTGCAAATAATCCTATTCCCTCTCCTCCATTTCAATATCCCTCTGCCGTATTTCATACTTTAACGATCAAGTAATCGTTATTTTATAAGATACTCAGTTAAAGCTTAGAATTCAATAATATTATATACTTCAACTGACGTGTGTGTGTGTCCAGTTATTTCATGAAATACCTAGTTAAGCTATGAAATAACGTATTTCACACTTTAACGGTAACGTATATACAAGGTGTGGCACAAAAAAAACGAGACTAAGTGTGTAGCTTGAAAAAAAGAGTGGAGTTGGCAACAACTGTTTTGGTGAAGTCATCCCACACAACTCCTCTATCCATGTGGTCAGTTTCGCCCTAATAGATCATGCCAGTTGGGAGTAGGGGAGACCGGGGCAAGATGACGGTGTTAACAGATTTTATTGTTTATTAATTTATTTTTAAGGATAAAAAAATTATTTTTACATGAAGTGTTTGAGTAGTCCTTTTTGTAGTATTAAATACATTATCATTTAATTTTTCAAATAAAAAAAAATCAAAAGATAATTTTATTTTTTCAGAACCTTAACAAATTGTCATCTTGCCCCAGTACTGGGTCAAGATGACAGCACTGGGAAAGGTTGAACAGATTTTATCTTTTGAATATTGTACATGGTTTAGCAAACGATAACTGTGTTTTTACATCTTACAAAATATCAAACTAAGCATAATCCATTGTAACGTAATGTTGAAGTGTTTAGTTGTGCAGCTAACAATAGTCACAAATAAAAATGCCGTTTTCATAATTGGAACATTCCTCATGCCACCTCTCTTGGCATTCACAGCACTGGATCTATTTTTCTGTTGGAGGGTCACAATATTCCTCTTCACAAGCAGGGCATGTTATAACACCATCCTTTGAGGTTGATGCAACTGGACTGTTTGACTTGGATTTTATAGAGGCCTACAGGAACTTAGTTTGAGTTTTTTTACTCCCTTTTTAGCTTCACGGGCTTATCTTCTCTCTGTTTTTTTAAAGTTTTCTGTTCTGTTTTTCCCTTTGTTCTAACATTTCTTTGATGGGTGTGCTTGTAAAAATGCTTGAGCTCCCTTTTTTGCTTTTTCTTTTTTTGTCTCACATTGTGTTGCTTTAGGCAATGGTTTGAAATAAAGAACACCAACAGGATTCTTTAGTGCATCGTAATCAGCATTTTCCATAAGTTCTGGTTCTTCTGGATGATTTATATGTTGGTTTTCTACTACCAGGGTCTGAGGATTAGCACTATTATTCTCAGTTTCATCGCCAACAACATCATGGTCAGTAGCTTTTGAAGCAGAAAAGTCATACTCGCTAAACACAAAAGGATTATGAGTCTCAATCGCACATTTTTTTTAAACCCTTTAACGGCATTTCCAATTGTAGCTGCTCTGAAGTAAGCGGTGCTCAAACGCTGACCAATATTTTTGTCTATGATAGTTTGTCCTGGATGAGTGACCATAAAGTTGTTAGAGGATAGCAAAGATGCCTTCCTCTGGTTGCCCCCTTTCGAACGAAAATTCCCCGATTCGATGCACCCTTTAGCCCCAGAAGAAAGAGAAGCGCGCGGACAAAAACACAGACAAATTAGTGTTACAGGATTTAATAGAATAGACAACATAGTTAGTTTAATAAATTCCGAAACGCGGAGCAAAATGACGAGCTCGTCATCTTGCCCCGGACAGCCTGTTTAAAAATATTCGTTTCCATTTCAATGAAGGAAGTCGATTAATTGACATTTATTCGTGGTAATATGTAGTATTTAAACTTACTCATAAATATTAAAGATAAACGATATATCTTGCCTGTATCTCTAGCAGAGCTTATTTACACATGGATAAAAGCTACATCGGGGCAGCTGTAAACAATCAAAGCTTCCCAACTAACACAAAAATGGCAATTTCAGCTTCTCTATACTATTTTTCAACGAACGGCCAATAGGAGAGCCAATAGTGTTTAGTTGATCCTGCTATCTAGCGGAAAACGGAAAAATTAAGACATTCGTCATCTTGCCCCACCCATCATCTTGCCCCAGTCTCCCCTACTACGTCATTGAGAGAACACGTGTAACTACATTCTGCCAGAAAAATGACGAATCGACATCTCTCTCATGTTTCTTGTGAAACTTAAGAAATCAGCCATGAAAACTTTTTAAATATTAACCGAGCCTTATGGAGATGAATGTCTCATGCACATATGTTTGAATGATATAAGAGGTTTTCAGGGTTAGTGTGGAAGGTGATGAACCTGCTGGGAGCCCAGGGTCGGCGATTACAGACCAAAATATAGCCAAACTTCGTGATACGAGTTTGTTCCCCCTCACATTAGTAGTCAGACTGTAAATCAACACTACTATATTGAAGTACTAAAATGACTTCGTGAAAAAATTAAGGGAAAAAAAGGCCGGAGTTGGGGAATGATATAATGAATGGCTGTTGCACCAAGACAATGCATTCGCTCCCATGACCCTATCTATCAAGTACTTTCTGACCAGCAAAAATATTACTGTGATGGAACATCCTTCTCATTCATCTGATTTGGGCTCATGCGACTTTTTTTTATTTTTTTCATTTCGTACAGTTAAATCTTGCTAAAAGGGAACCCATTTTACCTCAGTTGAAGAGGTTTAGGTAAAAACAGAAAATCTCCTAAAAGCAGTGTGTTGGCGCTGCGATCGTCACCCCCCACCTCGCTCACCCACTCTTGTACACTCTTGCAAGGGAGACACTGCACAAAGCAGTCACAATAAATGTTTATGCCTTAAAACATGCATTTTTAATTGATTACAGTACCATTGTGACATCTCTCGCGTTCTTCTTCTAACATAACTTCTACGTTCTTTGACGGCCACGATTAATGGCAAAACTTTTCCAACCCAAATCCAAGAAGTAAAAACGAAGCAACAATGCAAATAAGATAACCTTTAAAAGGATAGAAAGTTTAGTGAACAAAGATGGCAATTTAGAGGAAGCTAGTTCGGAAAAGGTAGAAGTGTATTTTGACGGCCTACCAAGGAATCACGGAGATCTCGCCATTAGTACAAGGTGCATACTATTGCACTCGAGCCCAACAGCCTACCTGCAAGTAATTGAACCGTTGAGTATTCAATCAAGGTAGGAAGATTATATTCTGAACGCTAGTATATTATTGAGATTGTGATTAGGCAGATATAATATATTTATATTGATAAGTAATCTAATTGCGCGATCTGAGTTAGTTAAAACTGCGTACTTTGGTTTATTCTCCCTTAATATAAGTTTGTTCGATATCTAAGTAATTTAAGTTAAATTCTTAATAAGTCATATTAAGAATTATAGAATGTCTCATCATTCCGAGAATCCCACACCTCTAACTTACGCGGAAACCGCACGACATGGCTATCGAACAATGGCTATGTCGCACCATTCGCATTAATATTTGGTCCGTCGACTACGCAGATCTTCAGCAACTTATGGGTATCCGCATTTAAGGCTTTAAACTAAATTATATACGCATTATTTGCTTAAATTCGCAGAACAACGCCCAAGGTTGTTCGAACGTCGCAAAGACATTCACCCCATCGACAGTCAAAGGTCTCAAAAGGACCCCTCTCACCCCTTGCTTTCGTTTTGTGTTCGTTTCACCCTACTGCATAGGCCTGTTTTGAACTGTCTACATTCAACGCTCATCACTTCTAGTGCTTTCATTCTTTCGCAAGAACATTCATTTGACTTCTCGCAAGGCTCCGCTTTTAAATAGAAGTAAGCCAATTTCATACCTCTATTGTTTATTTCATTGCAAAAATTATATATCATTGTTTATTACCGCAAAAGTCAAAATGAATCCAATTGAAAAAATTAAAAATAAAAGAACGCCTATACGTTCGGCCGAAACAAAATTAATTACGAAAATTCAAAATTACATTGAAAGTAATTGTGAGGTTGTGGATAATATCTTAGAACTTCAAGATCAATTAATCGAAAAAGAACTCTCATTGAAGTAACTTAATGCAGAAATGGAGAATTTAATAGTAGACGCTTCTGAGTTCGATACTGAAATTAACGGATCCAAAGAATATTCGGAAAAAAATGTTAGCATAAAGTATAAAATTAAATCGTACATCAAACGCCGTGAAGGCAATTTAAATGTTCCAAGTTCAACACAAGTATGGTCAGGTCAAAACCGACCACAATTATCAATAAAACTTCCAGAAATCCCCCTACCAAAGTTTTCTGGAAAATATGAAGAATGAAGCAATTTTAAAATACAATTTAACAACATTATCTCAACAAATTCACAACTCTCCTCAGAACAAAAATTGCATTATCTCAAAGCTGCATTAACATCTGAAGCAAAGAATTTAGAGACTATTAGCGATTCATTTGAATCTTTATTTAAATCTTTAGAAGAACGCTATGAAAATAAACGCTTAATAGTCGAAACGCACATGAAGGCAATCTTAAACCTTACAAAATTAAATTATGAATCAGCAAAAGATTTAAGAAACCTAATTGGATGATGTAAACAAACATTCGCGCTTTGAAGGTATTAGAATTTGAAAGAAACAATCTTTCGGACATTTTAATCTTAAACATTATTCTTCAAAAACTGGATAAAGAGACTTTAAAACAATTTGAATACAGCCTTAATTCAACCGAAGTTCCTAAATTTGATGACTTCATTTCATTTTTAGAAAAACGCGCTCAAGTTTTAAGCAATATAAATAAAAATACCTTCGTAAAACCAATGTTTATACAAGACAGAAATATAAATCAAAAAATTTCTTTTTAAAATCTAACAATTCTGTGTATTCATGCATTTTGTGTAAGCAAAAACATCCCATTTTTAAGTGTGATTCCTTTTTAAAATTAAATGCCATACAGAGAAAGGAAATCGTTCAGAGGCATAATATGTGTCTCAATTGCTTAAGTGATCAGCCCA
>BMAV01019595.1:32421-42662 GCA_019973955.1 Trichonephila inaurata madagascariensis
GAAGCACATACCTTCAGCTCAAAACCCTGCAGATATCATCTCTCGAGGTGTAAATCCTGAAGAACTTTCATCATTGACTCTATGGTGGAATGGTCCCCAGCATCTAGAAATTCCTGAACAATTTATTGAACCTTCAATTACCAGTTCTGATGAACTTTACTTGTCGGAACTTAAAAAACAGTCTATCAGCTTGACATCAATCTTGGACTCTAACTTTGAGAATGATCTTTTAAATATTACAAATAATTATATTAAATTAATTCGCATTTTTAGTTATATTTTCAGATTCCTGCATGATGTCACAAATACATCTCGCCACTCAGGTCCCCTCACAAACGAGGAACTTCAGGAAGCAAAACTTCATTTGATTAAAAGGATCCAGGTAACAGTTTTTAACAAAGAAATTGAAATTCTTAAGAATAGGGGAACTATTAAAAAAGGTCAGTTAACTTGTTTGAATCCCTTTCTTGACAAAGAAAACATACTTAGAGTTGGTGGTAGATTAAGTAATTCAAATTTAACATATACTCAGAAATTTCCCATTTTGTTTCCAAAAAACCACAAGTTAACTATTTTAATTATGAATTATTACCATTTAAAAAATTTGCACGTAGGTGCTCAAACCCTACTTTATCTAGTCAGACAAGAGTTCTGGCCATTAGGTGGCAGAAACACTGCTAGACAAATTGCTCAAAATTGTGTTGTTTGTTTCAAAAACAAACCTAAGAATTTAGAACAAATTATGGGAAATTTACCTAGAGAAAGAATTACTCCTAGTTCTCCTTTTACTCATGTAGGAATAGATTTTACAGGCCCATTTTACATTAAATATAAAGGCCAACGAAAAGGTATTTACCATAAATGTTATGTTGCAATTTTCATTTGCTTTATTACAAAAGCTATTCATATAGAGGTCGTCACAGAACTAACCACAGAAGCTATGATTGCAATTCTCAAACGATTTTTTAGTAGAAGAGGAAAAAGTACTTCAATTTGTACTGATAATGCTACGAATTTCATAGGTGCAAGCAGAGAATTGCAACGTTTATATAATTTGATAAAAAAATCCACCAGATATTCTTGCCAATTATTTAACAAATGAAGAAATTACTTGGAAATTTATTCCCCCTAAATCACCCAATTTTGGAGGACTTTGGGAAGCAGTTGTCAAATCTTTTAAACATCATTTTAAAAGAACAGTAGGTGATGCACGTCTAATATTAGAACAATTCATAACAATTACTACTCAAATAGAAAGTATTTTGAATAGTCTTCCTCTTACTCCCATGTCCTCTGATCCTAATGATTTTGCAGTCCTCACCCCAGGACACTTTCTCATAGGTAGACCTCTTCAAAGTTTACCTGAGCTAGACTTGACAGATAAATTAGACAATCGTTTATCTCAATGGCAAAAATTAACAAAATTTGTTCAATTTATATGGTGCAAATGGTGGTTAGATTATCTTAATAATTTACAGGCTAGACATAAATGGCAATTTGAAAAAGAAAATGTAGCTCCGAATTCAATGGTTATTTTAAAAGATGAAAATCTTCCACCATGTAAATGGACTATGGGAAGAATTTTAGAGATAGTTAAAGGTTCAGATGGAAAGGTTAGAGTTGTTAAAGTTAAGACACCTCAAGGTATTTTTAAAAGAGGAATTTCAAAAATCTGTTTATTACCAAATGTTTAAATGTTTATTAATCATTCAAAATGTACGCATTAATATTTTCATTCATATTTTTTTGTTTTGTTTATTTTAATGTGCCATTTTTTCATATTGATCATATTTTTTAATTATTTGTATTTTTATGTATGATTTATGTAACATTATTTGTTTCTTGAAATGTTATTTCAACGTGGACCGGGATGTTGGCGCTGCGATCGTCACCCCCAACCTCGCTCACCCACTCTTGTACACTCTTGCAAGGGAGACACTGCACAAAGCAGTCACAATAAATGTTTATGCCTTAAAACATGCATTTTTAAATCAATACAGTACTATTCGCGCGCAATAATACAGTGCTTCTCAAAGTTTCAATATTCGCGACCCAATATTCAATCATAATTTTCATCGCGCTCCCCTCATACAATAACAATGTATTGAATTCAATAATATTATACTTTGATGCTAAAACTACGATACGACATTAACCTCTAAAGTGCTACTGGTCTATATAAACGTCTGGCTCAGCCAAAGCATTAATTTTCTCTGACGTAAATATACGTCTTTCCGAAGTACGATCTTTTCTGTGCACTGCTATCCATAAAATTTTTCCGAAGGTTTTGAAATGCAATAAAAGGGCCTTGACAATGTTTGCGAAGGATATACTTATTTCAGATTATTTGTGCTCTTCTTTATTCTCCCCCCCCCCCGTACACCAAATACGCGCTCCTACGTGGAAAACGAGAATCTCGTAAATTTTAATCTGTATTTAAGGGATTAATTATAAGCCGTAAAAATTATCAAGATAAGTGTTAATTTTTGTATATAATTTTATATGTGACAAGCCCATGGGGTCACTGGTAATTATTAAACTTGTTCTTAACTGTGTATTGTTAAATTAATTATAAAATACATTGTGCAGCACTGATACATTTATAAGTGTAATATATTAGTATAAATGTATATTTTATTTTTTATTATGTCAGAAAGTTGTTTGTTTACTTTCAAAAAATAATTTTTTTAAAAATAATCTTCTGTCTTTGACTTTTCAATATGCTCGCGCCCCCCTTGTAGAGTTGTCACGCCCTCCAAGGGGGGCGCGCCCCACAGTTCGAGAAACGCTGCCTAAAGGGCCTTCCACAAAAACCTCGTTTCAGAACTGTTACCAGCAATGGCAGCCCCGAATGAACACAGAAGTGTGTGAATGTTGAAAGGAGATCATTTGAAGGTGATACTGTCACGGAGAACTGATTCTGTGAGTACATTTATTGGACCAGTCTCGCTTTTGTGTGTGTGTGTGTGTGTCACACCTCGTATATTCGAAATAAAAAAAAAATTGAAGCAAACTTACTGATACACAGTCAGTTTCTTAAATGTAGATGATTCGATTACATTATATTAGCAATACAATAACAAATTGAATTTTTAATTGAATTTATACTTGCAATGATAGTTACTTGAAATCTTCACAATATATAGTTCCATTTTATAATTTTCATTTTAGGTAAGAAAACCACAGTTTTTTTTTCTTTCTTCTCTTTATTACTTAATTATGATTTTGAAAAATTTTTAGAAGCTGGGTTTAAAAAACCCTCGTTAACAAACCGGTTTAAATCATTGTCGAATAAAAATGAAAAATGAAATAACGGTATTTTTACTGTAATTACTTGATACAGATATAATAAACATTTTCCCCACAGGTTACAATTTCTAATAATTCTATCCACCTTTAAGGTAATTCACACAATTAAAAAAACTTTTTTTTTATAAGGCTCTTTTCTACCCGCTATCCCGTTGGTATGGTGTGGAAGTTAGAAGGCGGTGTGCCTGCTCCTTTGTCGTCCATGTCACTTGACCATGATTGAAAATTACGATGTCCGTTGGCAAAAACCCAAGAGTAGCTGAATAGCGCGACGTTAATATTCACTCTCTCCCTCTATCAACCATTTTGAACGCAATGTTAATATTACGGAATTTTCATTAATACTCTGGAAATCTACATCAATTTATTGATTTAAATACAATAAGTGGACGCATAAGCCAAGTGGTCATGGTCGCCAACTCGTTGATGGGGGCTGTTGAGTCGCGGGCTCGAGAATTAGTGCCACTGAAAACCACAGTGAAGAAGGGCTTATGCCCGTCGAGGCTCAAAGTCCTTCCGTTGACATGGGGAAGTTTGGACAAGGGCTACCAGCTCAAGTGTCGACCACGTTACTTGACTCCTTTCAAAATTACCAAGTCCTTCGCCAAGTGAAGGAGAGTTATACGTAGTAGAATCCAAAAGTTCGGGGACAAGGTGTAGAAAACCTTACTATGAATAGTTCGCTGCACTGAAGCACATCCGCCTTCAAAGTAGTTTCCTTGGGCGTCGATATACTTTTACCAGCTTTTGGAAGCCATTTTTCCCAACCTCCCATAATGCCTCCTGCGATGATGCTTTCACTTCATCCGATGACAAAACACAGCATCTCTGTAAATGTTTTATTTCTGATGGGGACAGTAAAAGTTACACGGGGCTAAGTATGGTAAATAGGGAAATGTGGAAGCCCGTCAGTACAAATTTTTGGCAAGAAACTCTTTTACCAGTTGGGATCGATGTGCTGGCGTGATGTCATACAAAAGATACCAGTAGTCACCGGCCAGAACTTAGTCCATTTACGACGAATGGATTCCCTTAAACGACGTCTTCGCGAGCAGCCGCAGCGATTTGTTCAAGTGTTTGGTGACGATCCTTTTGAACACATTCAAACATCAACAAAATAATTTCCACGTTCCGTGAAGTCGAAGGTCGTCCAATGCATTCATTGTCTTCGATGGATCCTCAGCCATCTTTATAACGCCGATACAATTCGTAAACCTTATATTTCGCTATAATAGATTCAACATACACCTTTACTTAACATTTTCAAGGTCTCCATCGGTGTTTAACCTAAGCGTGCTAAGTGTATTTAATGTTCAACGCTCTTCAAGAAAAGCCTTCTTTTTTACATCGTCGAACAAAGCTAACTACCTTCGGAAGATAACAGCTGCGCGTGATTCGGTCACATGACATGCACTAAACTAACCGGACAAGGTACGAAAGGTTCGAGGGAATCCATTTCAAGTGGTTTAACTTTAGGTACTTGCTTTCGTCGTCAGCAATGGCCGCAGTCCCCGAATTTTTGGATCGTTCTATGTATTAATGTTGCACTATAAAGTTACACGAGGGTGGACCTCGTAATTTTGAACCGTGATGAAGTGCAGGAAGACACCTGAGCCGACACCCTCCTCTCCGAACTATCCCACCAACGGGGGTGGGGGGACATCGAGCCCATTTAACGTTCATCTGCCCCCTCTAAAAGGCGGGTCTTCAGTGAAATTCATGACACGCCGGCCATGAGTTCTTGATACCATAATCACTAGGCTACTGCAGTCACAAGTCTTTTGCTAATATAGCTGTCGTGTTTCTTAAAAATGTGCTGAAAATAAAATAAAATGAATGCTATTAAGTGCATCCCGAAAGAACTAAAAAAATAACAAAGGTTTATCATGAGTTGTGTGCCTTTTTCCTATGAGAAAATGGGGTTTTTGGAGAATTTTAATTACTTTTTTGTGGGTTTTCACAAAAAAATAAGTTTATTAGGGAAATATTTAGGGATGTTTCCAGAAATAGGTGGGGAAATTATGTTCAGAGGAGCCCCCGTTAATTTTCATTCATTTGCGTGCACTTTACTACATTCACATTGAGGACTTGTCCCGGATTGTCGAAGAAAGTAGTTTCCATAGGATTAATATTATATTCAGGAATGCAAAATGGCAGCAAGTCCGGAGATTCAACCCATTTATACCGAATTCTTAAAATTTGGATAGGCATGAAATTAATACCTGTTAGCTATAGACATGTATAGTAACACATAAATAATAACATAAAATAAATAAAACTAATAATATATAATAATAATAAATAATAACCATACATAATTCTAACATGAGTGCCATTCTATTAATAGAGCGATAGGTATACAAATGTGTTAAGAAAAACTTGGTCGCTCATCCGGTACAGTTGTTAGTGACGCTGACCGCGGTGCCGTCGGATCTGGGTTCGAATCCGGGAGAAGGCATGGATGTTTATAAATGTATAGTGCCTTGGCAGCATGAGGGTACTCTAAATAGCCGTCGAGCCGCAAGTCCTCTTATGAGGTTGATGGAAGAGAAAGAGAAGTGGAAGGACCCTGACCACCTACAGGGTGTCCTTCCTCAAAATTGGAGTGGAAACGGGCCAAATCGTGCTGTCATCTATATGGTGCTCAAAGCTACGGATAACGCGACCGGCGTCTCTTATCCCTTTACGAAGATGAATTTAATGGACCTTGATCTAGCCTTTGCCGATCAGGTGGCATTAGTAACAACAAGAGACAAAACTTATTTGCAAGTCCCGTTAAGCGTTATATTTTTAAAGGAGTCCACCACGTCCATAGAAGCCCATGTTAAATTGCTTAAGCTTATGAACCTTTTTATCAGAAACTATTTACTTGTCATGGATTAAACTTTTACAGTAGGTTATGTGTACAATCAAAAAAAAATTTCAACGAAGGGTTTTCTCTTTTTGTTAAAAATTAAAGTAGTTATGAATTTTTTAAAAATTGTCCAATTTTTTTTATTTTCCCCCTAAAATTTAGTTTAAAAAAGCCTTATCTATATAAAAAGATTTGCCAGATATATATAATTCCCTCCATTAAAATGTGTAAACATGTTAAAAGTATGCTCCCTGAAAATTTGAGAATTATATAACTAGTAGTTTTTGAGAAAAAGGTACATGAAGTGCAAAATATTACATTTTGAGAAAAGAGGTTTTAAAGTAAAAATTTATAATTTGTTGAGCATTTACTTTTTCAGTACTTTCTAGAAGCACATGTGAAGCATCTTCTTTAATCTCTGCCCCTACAAAACTTTTCTATATATATAATGTGTTCTTTTTTTCATTATTTTTAACGATTTTACCTTTTTGGGGGATCTTAAGATGCTTTCGTTGCGCTACACGAATTCTACGTTCATCTAATTTTTGAAGCATGGCACACAATTATAACTTGGTTCAAAATCACAATGTTGTAAGATCATTTTGTTACATGACTCACACTGAACTGCCCAATATCCATATTTATGCCTAATTTTTTAGAATTTTTAACTCCACAAATGGTTATCTTGGAATCACTGAACATATGGTGTTATTAACACCATACCGGGTACTCATACACTTTTGGATTGACCCAATACACTCTAATTTTTCCATTTGAACGTCATATGGATTCGCGCTCATCAGAAACTTATGCAAGGAGAAACACAGGTGCACTTAAGAGAGCTCGTATGATGACCGTCAAGGAGTATAGCTTCATTAAAAAAAATAAATAAAAACACTTCTAGTTGTAGTATTTTCTTATGTCATACATTATTTTAAACACAGATGTTTGAACTTTTAGAAAATATAAAAAGGTGAAAATACATCATTTTTCAAAAATGCATGAGTCAAGCTCCCTTAATAAATTATTTTTACAATTTAAAGTCATTAACGCGACTTAATATAATTCATCGCTACAGATAGCCATTTATTGAATTCGTTTTCGGTAAAAACAAGTACTCCTGAAAAGTTGATGGAAGATTAAATTTACTTTTTTAAATTATTTCTCAGGACAAAATAATTCATTCGCGCTTGTCTCATTTTACTTTAAAAAAATAAATGATCGAAAATTGCAATCTGGTTTAACTTACATATTATCTGAAATGAGATTTTCTTGACTGATGACTTGGATGTACGCTGGTTTCTTTTGGCTTTCTTTCTTTTGTCATCGCTTGACGGCCTACAATGGATAATTGTAAAGGATCTTTATTGTTTTTGAGCAATGTTTTGGATGCCATTTTTTCTAATATTTCCACCCCATAAGTTTCACAGCATTCTCGGCAAAAACATTCATCAGCTTCCCCTTGTATATCATTCCATCTGTCTTCAGTGACAGATTTCATTGATATTATGATGTCAGATCACGAGGTCGACACTCGAGTTCGCACCTCACGTTCCACTCGAGGACTTTTAGCCCTACAAATTTATCATGCATCAGTCTTCTACCTCAAATCTTTATTGGAGGAGTGAGTGAATAGTAACGTCGCCCTATTCAGCTACACGAGGGCTTTTGGGGACGGACCCTGTAATTTTGAACCATGGTCAAGTGATGAGGACGACATGTAAGCTGGCACCATCTCTCCTAACTTCCACACCACATCAACGGGAGGTCGTTTGACCCCGACAGATTTAACATACATCAGCCTCTCTAAACGGTGGATCTTGAGCGGCACTAGGCTCGAACTCATGAAATGCCCGTTACAAGTCCGTGACCTTGACCACATACCACGGTCCCGGCCACACCCTTCAATGTCAAAGGATAAAGACGACACATGGATTTGTACCTGGATGGTCCTTACTTCCATATCACTCCTCTTGAGGCCGCTTTAACCTAGTAGTTAAGGTAACAGACTCTTAGCCGGCGTGTCATGAGTTGGAGCATAGCACCGCTACGAACCAGCCGTGTTGTGGGACGATGCACGTTAAATTTGTCCTCAAACGTCTACCCGTTGATGTGGGGTGGTCGTTAGAAGAGGGGGGCAGCTCAGGTTTCGTCCTTGTCACTTGACCGTGGTTCAAAATTACGAGGTCCGCCGTCAATAGCTCTCGAGTTGCTTCACAGTGTGACGTAAATTAAAATTAAATCATTCCTTAGGAGGACTCTGATGCTTAAATGAACATACAACAGCCCTTATGATATAACAAGATGCTCAGCAGTGGAATCCAATCTCCACTTGTAAGCCGCCCACAATGAAGTTACACCATTCAAGTGCAATAATTCTGTTATTGTTTCTTAGAGAATTATAATGTACCCGAGGCACCCAGGTAGTGAATTTATGGTCGGTGTTGTAGAGTCCAGGGTTCTAGTCATGGTTGCCATTGAAGGCTGTGTAAAAGGGCTGATACAAGTTCAGTCGAGGTTCAAACTCCTCAGGTTCGTGAGGTATCTTGAAGGGAGTGGAGTGCCAGCTCAGATGTTGTCCTCGCAATTTAGACCAAAGTTACGATGTCCATCGTAGATGGCTCTCCGTGTTGCTTCAAGTAAGTGAGTGCAAAATTAAAGTCGTACCATAAAGAAACACGAAGGGTATTGGCGACGGACCTTGTAATTTTGAACCTCGGTCTAATGACGTAGAAGACACTCGAGCCCCCCACCCAACTACCACACCATAACAATGGGAGGACTTTAAGGGTTCTATATTTGTCTCTGATAATATTGCAGTTGATGTTAAAAAGCTAATACTCTCAACAAATATAGATGTTTAAACGGTCTCCGAACCTTTTTTAGATCATCATACATACAATTACTGCAATACAAAACTATTATACGTCCAAGTCCTGACCTATGTTTCTGAGACTTGGATCCTCTCAAAGAAAGAAGAGGGCCAATATTGCCATTAGTGAGAGAAAGATTCAGAGAGTCATTTTTGGTGGAATTAAAGGTGATTTTTATAGAACAAATGCTGAAATTTATAAGGACGTTGATGCAATATAAGATTCTTCACAAGTTAAGTAGAATTAGATTTGCAGGGCATATTTGCCGCTTGGATACTACTAGCCCAACATATAAGATCTTTAAACATAAACCTATCAATAGTAAAACTAGAGGGCGACCAAAACTTTAATGGCTAGACTCCATTAACACTGATTTCAAGACCATAAAGGCAGGGTTGTCAATCTCGCGGCGCATAACGAGCATTTTTGCTGCCCGGTACACAGTAATATATAATAAAATATCAAAATTTCTCCTAAAATAGGAAAGATAGTAGCAGATAAGAGATGTCAAGTGTCAGGACGTACATATTTAATTTTTCTTATTCGTTTATATACACTGCTGGCTACCGTAAATGCAACACCAAGAAAGACAAAATTTATAGCACAACAATTTATAG
Source organism: Trichonephila inaurata madagascariensis (assembly GCA_019973955.1). NCBI lineage: Eukaryota > Metazoa > Arthropoda > Arachnida > Araneae > Nephilidae > Trichonephila > Trichonephila inaurata. The sequence goes on from BMAV01019595.1 coordinate 42,075, forward strand.
CCAAGTATCAAATGATTAAATTTATAGACTTCTATGAAGTGTGGTTCCTGCCAGAATCAATATCCAGAAGAGCCGCCATTGTTGGAGATCACCGCTGCCACAGAACTCAGCATTGATTCAAAGAGACTTTGGATGTGTTCTTGGGGTACAGCAGACCAAGCAGCTTCCACATGTTGCCTAAGTTGATCTGGTGAGGCAGCTGGGGGTGTAATCTGGGTCAATCATTGAGCAACCATGAACCACATGTTTTCTATCGGCGAAAGATCCGGAGAGTGAGCCGGCCAGGGAAGCATTTCAATCTGGTGATTGACGAACAACCTTTGGACAATGCGTGCCACATGTGGTCTCGCATTATACTGTTGAAATATGGCTGTGGCCAAGCCCTGAAAGTAAGGAAGGACAACTGGCTCCAACACCTTAGAGATGTAGCGCTGGCTGTTTAAAGTACCGGCAATGCGTACTAGAGGAGTGCGAGAGTGATATCCAATACCGCCCCATACCATAATACCCGGTGCAGGACCAGTATGGCGGTGCATAACGCAGCTGTTCAGCATCCTCTCTCCACGGTATCTCCAGACTCGAATCCGA
>BMAV01019595.1:47240-79258 GCA_019973955.1 Trichonephila inaurata madagascariensis
ACACTAAAACACAAAATGTTATTTACAATATAATATTCATACCTTATACCGCATATGGAGTTTATTAAGAGTTTAAAAATTCAAAGGAAATAATAAAATTCAGTTTTTAGTTTTTAATTCCAGGTTTCTGTAGATAACTATATAGTTCAGGGAACGCACACAAATGTGAGGTGTTACAATTTTCTAAATGAAAACATCCAAATTCAATAAAATAATAAGTAACTTTTGCATAATAATCATATATTTAACAAACTATCATTTCAAAGCTACTGAATTTTTTATTTTTATATAAGTTTAAACACTTAATATAAATTAAAAATTGATTTATTTTTCATTGTGGATTGTGCCATTAACAGTTCAAAAAAAGAAAATTTTCTCCTTTTTAAATGAGTTAATTAATAAATTTATGTACATACAGTTCAACAAAACAGAACTATTTACATCAAAATAAAATCAAGCTAAAAAATATATATATTTTAAAAGAAAAAAAGTAACATTGTTAAAACAAAATCTTCAAAGATCCAAAATTTGGATTCAGATATGTAATAAAAAATTAAGATATAAAATTCTCAAATATTCATTTCATAACAGAAACACTAATAAAAAAATAAAATAATAATTCTAGATTTCCTGATGTAATAAATTATGTCTAATTTCTTTTGAAATCAAAATTGTTATGCACGGCAAAAGAATTCTAAATTATCTACATTATTTTATACTATATTCAATACAACACACTTTTTACCATCAATTATATCAAACAATTATACCAAGATTTGTTATATATAATTCTCGCTTTATATTCAGTAAGATTTTTTTTAAGAAACATTTAAAACGATTTAAAATAAATATCCTAATCAAATAAAAGATAAGGAGATGTGACCAATTTCTCAGTTAAAAAGTAAAGTAAAATACAGATATGAAACACCACTTATTAATCAATAAGTTAACAGGTTTTACAAATATTCAATATTTACATATATACATTATTTATTATATGTTATCAGTGTTATACAAATATAAAAATACATACAAGCAATACATATATAATGATTACATTACAAGATAAATCATAAAAATCTTTATAATTACCTGATAAAACAATTGCATCAAGAAAAAACATTCTACGAGAAAAGTACAAGCAGAATTGTACCTGAACGGCAGGTGAATAGAAAACTTTTCATCTCTATATATACATATGACTAAACATTTTTCCCATAAAGATCACAATACACAGAAACATATCTAGTTTTCAATTTGGCTGAATTTAGGAAAACCTCAAAAATTAATATTCCGCACATTGATAATGAATGAATACTGTTTTATCACATTTATAAACTTGTTCTCACTAAGCAAACATTGAATATGCAAATTACCATCTTTATTTCCTAATTTTATAGCTAGAAAAATGTGATTATAAGTATTATAATTACTAAATCAATGCATACATTACACATTTTTTATGTCTGACACTTTTTTAATAAAAAATTTTATACTCCACTCTTTAAGAAACAAAACTTACTCTGATACGAAAAACCTTGCCACTCAGTGCATATTATTTTCATAAAATTAAATGGTATCGATAAATAGGATATTCTTTTTGAAACAAATCATTTAATTTTAATTCAATGATGTAATTAAAATTTTTAATAAAATACAATAAAATTCTTGAAAAATATATAAGAAAAATAAATATAAACAAAGATTACTACAATGAGATAAAAATAGTCTTCGAATAGAAGCTATAATAACAATAATTAGATTTTTTTATCGTTCCTTTTTAAACAATTCCTTGTTGTTCAATTCCTTGTTTTAAACAATTATGCATTATAGAATTATTTTTATGCAAGTATTCTTTCTCAAAAGTTTTAGAATAATGTTTCATTTGTAGTAACTTTATGTAGAATTAAAGAAAGAGCATTTAAAGAAAGATCATAATTTCAACAATGAAGGGAAAGCATTCATTCAACTGAAGTGAGAAATTTAGCTAAATCAAGATTAACACTTTTGGAATTTTTGAAATATTGCAACTAATGTATTATTCTTTAAAATTTAAAAAGTAGATTACAGTAAATATTTAAAAAGTAATATATTTCAGGAGAAATTTATGCATTAAAATACTAAATGTTGCAAGTTTCATTGGAACACATGGAAAAAAATTAATATACTGAATAATTAGAAATTAAAATAATTACATCAAAATATAACTATATTTTAATTTCTTTTAACATCTAAAATTTAAATAAGTATGCAAAAATATTTAACATGCTACAAAATTTGAACAATTTTTAAAAAGATAATCAATATCCTGTTGTCACAACAAACACATACAAAAAAAACCCCATATTTTTAATAACTTTATTGAGAAGGGAGAAAAAATTAAATATTACTAAGATTAGAATTTTAAAAAGCCTTTTCTCTGAAAGAAAATTTTTTGACAGTCAATCCCATTAGGACCTACAACAGAAAATATGCATATGAACAACAATACTAATAAATTAACTCTTTAATCCTGATCACAACATTTGGCACAAGGTTTGTAAGATTGCACTGTTATAATTTATTAGATAATGAGTAATTAACCATGCATATGATTCTTAAGAATATATGGGTTCGATTAAAAAGATTGCTTTTACACAAAAGCAAACATTTATTTATTCATGATGAGATATGCATTATGTTCATGCATAAATTCACAGTCCTGCAATTCATAGTTTTTGCATGCTTATAATATAACACAAAGCCATTTAACAACTTTTTAGAAATACCCATCATATAATTAGGTTTCATTAGTACTATATTTGCTTCTTCTAACCAAACAAGTGTAAAATCTTTTAGCCAAGCATAACATTCCAATGAAACTAGCAACATTTCTTTAAAGGTAGGTAATATTATACATATTGCACTCACTTTTCAACTTTCAATATATTCTTAAAAATAAAAAAATAAATCCCACACTTATTATTTCACTAAACATAAAATAGAAAACAAAGAAAAAGTGCTTGTATTTTTTTTTAAACACTGGGGTATACGAGAAAGACAGTTTATGAATAGTCCATATTCTTAATGAATTCTACCCCTGATGCAAACTGTGTCCACCAATAAGCTTCCTCTCCTTCTAGCTGCTTTTCATAGAAGGTGTTCACATACTGAACAGTAGAGAGTAGATGAGGAGGGTTGGCCTTGATGAGGACATACACCAGGACTGGCATGAGATCATCAGCTGCAGGGACTGATTTGTTACTGGCCATACTTAAGAGGTTCATGATGGTGTTGCAGCATCTCAAAACACACTGGATCTTGTCCCTTGGAGTCTATGGGAAAATACAAGAGGAATATAGTAATGATTAATTTTGTAATTTTTAAGAGTAATTAACTAAAAAAAAATATTACTTATAAAGAAGGGATTCAATAACAGCTCATTGGTTTGATCAACAGATTAAAAATTACACGGCAGTGTTTAACAAAGAATTTCATAATTATGAATCATGATCTTATGATGAGGATGGCACCCAAGTAAGTATGTTCTTCTCCCAGCTTACAAATCTTAAAGATGTTTTGCTACTTAAAGATCTTAGAGGCTCATTTTTATCAAATAGCAGCATCCTCCATTTATTTACCCAACCTTTAAATAGTGTCAGGACTCAAATAACACTGTCCACAAAGTTTATAACCACAATTACTCAGTTTTCCACAAATGAAAACTAATAATTATAAATTGATTGCTTATTAATGTCACACCAAAAAGCTCTGTGAGGGCTATTGGCAATGGACTTTATAATTTTGAGTCCTCGTAGAGTAACGAGGACGACACTTAAGCTGGCACCTCCACTCCAAACTTTCACACCCTGCCATGAGGATTTTGAATCTTAACAGATTTGACATGCATTAAACCCTCTATGTGACATTATAATGTTAATCTACAGCTTGGCAAAAATACAGTCAACCGTAAATTTAAGACTATGACCATTAGGCTACCATGGCCACCTAGTCATTATAAAAATTCATGAAAATTGAAATAAGTCTGTATTTATTGAAGTTGGACTATAAAGTAATAAGAGGGCTAACTGGCAATGAACCTCCTAATTTTGAACCTTGGTCAAGTGATGAGATTCACCCTAGTCACTGAGCTAGTACCTCTCTAGGCCAAAAGGAGGACTTTGAGCTTTGAAAGATTTAATGTATATCAGACACTCTACATGGCAGGAGAAATAAATCTGAGATATGGCTTCTTAGGATAATAAATTTTTTACAATTTCTTTATGCAACTGTTTCAAAAAGTTTTTGAAAAAAATCCCTTTTGAAAGAAAAAAGCAAAATATATTTTTCTTCAATGATCATTACCAAAATTACTAAGAGTATACTCCATTAAACATTAATTAATATTCCAATTTAAACAAATAGTAATACTTTCAGAATATTAATTTAAAAGACTATTATTATGAAATTTGCTTAAAAATGGATACAATTTATTATTTACCTTCCACTGAGTGATAGGTTAAAAGAATGAGACCAATTAGAGAAAGAAATACTAGGAATATTAAAAGCCAATTGTACTGCAAACACGATCACATTTTTTCTCCCTAAGCACTTTATTTTTAATATCTAACTAACATAGTTTTTAAAAATGCATTTAAAAACTGGGTATAAGGAATGTTTATTTAACTTACTTTGTATGCATTTATATTAACAAGCTCTGCTTGTGCTGAAGGCCAAGGACATTCTGAATGATAAATCTGTAATAAAATTCAAATTGTAATGAATACAAAGATTAGATAAATACAGCAGTGCCACTGAAGGAAATCTCAAATTACAAATTTTTCACTGAATCAATAAAAAATTAATACCTTCGGAATTCTCAGATCTTTGTGATTAGGTGTTATTACTTGAGATAATTTTTGCATATGTTCATGGAGTACTCTATAATAAAAATAGAATGAACACTTTAAAAGAAAGTCACAGTTATGTATAATTGTTCTATAAACACTGAATTCCATTTAGACATTTTATTTGAAAGGCATGGTTTAAATTGCTACACTTTGTATAAAGAACCATAAATACAGCCAAAACATCCTTTTGCAAATCTCTCTATTTTATGAACTTTTTCCTGGAACCAAGTATATTGAAAATGAATCTCTCTATTTAATAAATTTTCCACATAATAAACCTTTTTTTATTTTTAGATTTAGCCACTTTGCTAAATAGAGAGTCCAACTGTATTTTCATTTTAAATAAAACATTATGGTTAAGAATTATAAACAACTTTTAAGATATAATAAAATTTTTGATAATTTGATCTGAAATGAGAGAAAAAAAGAGCTCACACATTTAAAACCAACTGACTGGTTATTAGCAATACAAAATATTACTTTTACCATAAGATTTTAAATACTGTAAAATCCAGCATATAATGCTCACCTATACATTCAAGCTGCATTTTTTAATTTAAAGCATATTCACCATATAACATGCACCCACTTTTTTTTTATGAAGAAACCTGAAATGCACTTGCACAATGCTCTTATATTTTGAAGTAATTTATTTGAGGTATTATCTCAGGTTTTTGAAAAAATAGTGTATTTCTAGAAATACAACTCTTTAAATTAGTAATGTACAAGATGCATGTCATTTCTTTTAAATAAACAATATTTTGATATATGTAGAAGTTCAATTTTTTTTAATGTTCATCTCTTTTTTTTTTTTATTTTTAAACCTAGCATTTTTATACTCGGCACATAACGTGCGCTCGCAATTTTCTTTCTTATTTCTTATATTAAGAGTGCACATTATACACCAAATTTTATGGTGAGCAAATTTAATTTGTTTTTTCTTAAAGCATACAAAAAGATCAGTGAATATATTAATTTTAAAAAAAAATTTAAGGTATGCAGTCATTGCTATTCCAAGCTTACTTATCTCTTAAGACATCTCCATCTCCATTCGGATGTAGAGCAAAAGTATAAATTCTACTCATTACAGAATGTTCAATCACAGCTTTGGCATTTTCTATTTGTATCCCACTGGCAGCTATAATGAATATATACAATAAACTTCAAAAATATATTAATTTTTTGAGTAATTTTAAAAATATATTATCATTACGTTACTTTAATTAAACTGAAAAAGATCTCAATAAGAATACATTTAAGATAACATCTTCTCAGCAATAAAGTAAGTAATATAGGAAAATACAAGATAGGTATGTTTACAGTTTTATAATTATAACATTTGATCACTGCATTTACAAATCATTTTTTTGTTATAAATTTTTTAGATTTATTTTAAATAAATATAATAATAATAAAAAAAAACCTTCAGCTAAACATGTATTTATATCAACAACCAATATGAACACTGCTTGCCTATGATACAAATGAAACTTACGAATTACCATATTATTTATAAACTTATCATTTTCACTTTAGTTTATCTACATAGTAGTTATCTATAAATATATTATGCAAAAGAATTTATTTTTTTTAAAAGGAAAGAAATAAAAGAGAACGTACTCTGCCACATAGGATCATTCTGTACATAGTTGAAAAGGTAATTCAAGAATTCTTCAACTTTAATAGCCTAAAATGAAACATTTTATTAAACAATAATTTTAGACCAATTTTTGCAAAATAACTTTTTTTAAAATATTTTATAACAGTAATTACATACCTTTTCATCGGCAACCACAAGCTCTTGAAAAGATCTCACAAAATGTTGCAGATATCGGTCATGTTTCTCCAAAAATATTCTCACACTAGTCATAACTAAATATTGGCAGCATACTTGCTTATCTCTAAAATCAAATGAAATCCATTTGAAGTGTAAATTATAAATTACGAAATTTATAAAATTTAGTTAAAAAATATTAGTCAGAAGTTTTATAGTTTAGAAAAAGATAATTTTATTAATGTAACATCAATAAAATAAAACTTTTGGAAAGTTTTAAGGAAATTTTTACATTAATAAATCTTATTTTTTAAAAGTTTTTAGCAATGAAATCATGTTTAAAAGAAATTCCCATACCATTAATTGAAAAAAAGGCAACATTTTTAAATTAAAGTTTTGATACAATGTGAAATAAATGAATTTTTTATAAATACCATTGAATAAAAAACTTTACAGGTATACTTTAAAAATGATTTGCAAGATTTAATTTGTGTATGAAATATTAACATTTTTTTACATGTTTAATAAAACAACCTTCCCCATATTTCAAAACTATGTAACTAATAAAACAAATTACTTTTTCACTAAAGATAGCATGAATTAGTTAAATTAATTTTATGAATATGCATTAGTATCTAGTAAATATGTAACTAAATTATAATTTATGTAACTGCATAACTAACAAGGCATGAAATACTACAAGAAATAAGATAATATCAAGAAACTTTATCAGATCAGATAACACACAAAAACAAAATTTACCTTTCTACTCTCTCAGTCAGAGTTTCTAGGTGCGAAAGAGTTGATAAAAGTCCTTGTCTACATCTTACAAGGTAAGCAATGTAAGGAGCTCTTTTTCTATAATCATCTCTTAAGGATTTGAACAGCTTTTGACATCTGTATGTTTTAAAAAAGTAAAGATATGTTAATATGGATATAAAAAAGAAAATTCTTAATGAAATATTACTACAAACAGTAGTAATATAATCAGTAACATAATGTAAAAATAAAATTGAATGGAATACATATAAATTTAATTCATTAATTTACATTTATATACTCTAGATCAGCGGTACTTAACCTTTTTTTCAGTTGGGCCACATACATATGATAACTATTTCACACGGGCCGTAACATGAGGATTAACAGGGGAGGAGGGGATGCTATAAGAACAAAGATATTTAAAATGCAAAAATTGATCAAAATTTTAATAGTTTTGGATTTCATTTTAAAACTATATTAAACTTCATCAAACTCAGCTCACAGATAAAAATAAGGTTTGATGTATTTTTTTTACCCTATTAGGGGGTAATTTTGATTTCCTTTTATAAATGATCCCAAGTCCCCCATCCCCAAATATTTTGTTGCTGAAAAAAAGGAGGCATTGAAAGATTTAAGCTTAGTGGTACAATGACGAGCAAAATTATATTTTTTAAATATAGCATTTTCACAACAAATGAACAAGTTGTTGGTCCATGTTTGTTTTTTCTACGAAACAGTCAAGATCCCGATTGTCTTGAAATAACAAAATATTCTCTAGATATTTTTCGCTTGGAAGGCATGAGGGATAATTAAAAATTAGTTTCACACATAAAATAGTCACTATTCTACTGTTATTTGTTAACACTAACCGTTTCAATTACAAAAGGGAAAAAAGTTGTTCCACAATTGCTACAGCACCACATCAATAGCAAAATCAATATATGGAATTGCTTGATTGATAGAATTTCCAGCTAAATTTTTTATACATTGTTCTGAAATAATTTAATTTATTAGTGAAATGGAGCATGACTGGGCCACTCAGAAAGGTCCAGCGGTTGAGTATCGATGCTCTAGATGATTAAAAAATAAAGTATGCATTAATCAATGCAGTCATAAATCAGTAAAAAATACATCTAACTTTTAATTTTATTTACTTAGTCATACAAAAAAATAAATAAAACAAATATATCTTTTTCTTGGAAATGTTCACATTCACAAAAAATAAGAGACGAAATATAAATGCTAGTATAAGAATTAGAATGTAATTGCGATGCTCAACATCATAAAAATGAAACAGCATTAAAAAGAATAATTCGTAAGAACTTCATAAACGCTGTGAAATTAATACATACTCCAGTTATTAAGAATCCATCAATTTGATGAAACAAGTATAATTTTTAAAAATTTAAGCTAAAATATAGAGCATAAAATTAACCAGAAATATTTTGAAAGTTACAAAATTTTCCAAATGAATATCCTCCTGATTCATCATTCCCTAAGTAACTACATACATAAAATGAAACAAATTTTACATATGTAAGTTTATATTGATTAAGAATTAATGTCACAGGTTGCAGAAGTCCAGCTGTAAAACATTAATTTAAAATAAACCTGATACAAATTGATTGTTTATTAATTTGAAGCTTATTGAAGGGTTATTGGCTATGGACATTGTAATTTTAAAACTCATTCAAGAGATGAGGAAGGCACCTGAGCTAACACCCCACTTGCTAAACTTCCCCAGATGCCAAAATAGGGACTTTGAGATTTAATATGCAACAACCCCTCAACATAGTGGGTTTTAATAGTACCAAGATCAAGTCCAAGACACACACACACAAATGGCTATGAGTTTATGACCATGATTACTTGGATACCACAACCAAATGCAAAACAAAAACAAATTAATTTTTTAAATTAAAAATTTTTCCAAGTGTTTCTATATATATAACTAAAGAAGTAATATTAAAAAAAAAATAAGTCAATTTCTACTTAGGTAAACATAGAAAAAAATCTTATTTTAGTTAATTTTTATTAAATAGTTACAATTAATATAAATATGTACATACATATGACAGAATCACAATATTAAGTGACAAAATAGAAAGCAATTTTCCATTTTCCTTTCTATATAGGGTGATGGACTATTTTTTTGTTTGTTTGTGTTATTATTTATTCATTCATTAAGTTTAATTATTCTAATAAAATAGTATAGTAAAAAAGAAATCACATTCTCAGAAATTAGGTCATCCCAGGTGGGATTCGAACCCCAGATCTTTGGATGAGAAGTCCAATGCCAATGCGTTACTGGGACACAACGAATGATTTTCCTTTCTATATATGCTGTTGAACTAATATTTTTGTTTGTTTCTATTTATTCATTTTTTAATTTCATCAATGAATTAATGTTTGAAAAAACTATTAATATCAAGTGTCACATCCACTACTAGTTTAAAAAAATGTATTTGAACTTCAGTTAATGAATAAAAAGTATTTTATAATTGATTGAAAATTTGAACAATATATATGTAAGGAGAGAGTGAACTAATAGTAGGAACTGAAAAAATAATTTCAAATACTAAATTTAACAGATAAATAAATGAGATTAAATGTCTGAAAAATAGTGCATGTTTCTTAATATACTTTCATATTTTATAAACAAAAAACTAAAAATTACCTACCCAATATCATCAAAAAGGCGAACACATCTTAAAGCTTCATGTAAATGTGCCATTAATGGCCTTTGTTGCAAGTTGATTGCCTCTGCCAGCAGAACCTTGAGAAAAGCTACCAACTCATTCTCCTGCAATCGTTGCAAGGCACCTGACACAGAGCGTCCACGGGAATGGTTCAGCCATGGCAATGTTTGAAGATCAGCAGAACCAAGAACAAGCCTTAACTTGCATTTGGCATCTGAAAAGATTGCTGAGTTTTCCATGTTTACAGGATCAAAATTTTGGAGATTGCCATCAAGTAACACATTATCTGAAGCATTGCTCATTGTCTCAGAATATTCTGAAGCAGATGATTTAGATGTTGTGCTTGCAGCAGCAGCAGGTGATTTCTTTCGATACTTAGCAAGAATTTCATCACTCGATTCTAAGGTGAGAGGTAATAGAGAAACATCTATTAAATTGTAGCCTATTTAAATTTCAGTATACATTTACTCTTTTTATCATATGTATGCCTACTAAAACATTTAAACTGTATACCATAAAAAAAGATGTCATAAGCTTTATGTATGATTGAAATGTTTTCATGTAACAATCAATTTTCAGTACATGGAGTCATTAAACATAAAAGAAAAAAAATTTTAATACAATATACTCAGGCAATATTTATTTTTCACCATTAAAACATAGTTTTAATGTAATATAATAATGTATACATGTTACAGATATATAATTTAAATTGAATTACCCAATTGCAAGGCTCTCATTTCAGCAAATGAACTTTGAGATTGCTGATTACCAGTTCTTCCCTCTAAATCACCCAAATTATCTAATTAGGGAGAAAAAGATTGTGAAAATACAGGGAAAAATATGTAATAAATGAATTAATTACATTATTATAATATTACTTTTCTCACCTTCGCCTCTGAATGTTGGTTGTGATTTCCTATTGCGTCCTTTAAAAGTGAAGCGAAATCCAGAAAGTTTAAACAGACTTCTTCTATGCTTATCTCCGCCATACTTATCATCCATTTCCATATCCTATTCGTTAAAAAATACAAAAGTAACAGATAATAATTAGTTTAATTTTTTTTATGCTCAACATAATGCTTTATTGAAGCAACTTAAAATAATGGCATTGGAAACATTTTTTTTTTACTGTATACTGTGATTTCAATCATTATGTAGGTTTAATTTTTAACTCTGAATTAGATTAGCTTATGTAATATTCATTTAATTTCATATCATCTATTCCATTCTGTTCATTAGATATGTATTAAATTATTAATTACATCATGTAATTAAAATAAATAAAAATTTTAAATAAATTATAAAATATCAATACAAAAATAATTAATAGTTTTAACTATCTTAAAAGAAATATGTTAGAATTAGCATCGACATTCCACAAACTAAAATCTCATTTCATTAGTTTATTATTGTGTGTGTGTGTGCATCCGGTGAAATAAACCTTTTTTTTTTACATCAACTAAATGACAGAAGCCAGTAATATTTTCCCCTTCTTTGAATGTGTATCTCTTTCAATAAGATAGTTTCATAAAGCATATTCTTCTCTTATAAATTTTCTCAACTCATTTTGGAGATATCTAGGTAAAAAACAGTTTACAACAGCCAATAGCTGAAATAAGAGGTATAATGATTTCTCAAGCAAATAAAACATTCTTCTATAGATAGATTTAAAATAATTATTTCCAATTTTGTAAAATATGTAGTAATATTCTTCGTAGTTAATAGAAGCATTATTCTTTTAGCTAATTTATCTATCAATCTATCTAATATTTATAATTCTAAATTTAATATTTATATCTTATATATATTTACATATATAGTACAATAAAAAAAAAGGCAATAAATCCTTTTTTCAGTTTTGCACATAATATAAATAGTTGTCCCAATGAATTGATTTCTAAATGCATTTGAGAATATAAACTTATACAAAATAAGAAAACAAGTTGCTTACATCTACAAAAGTAGCAAGAAAAATTTTTTTACACTTGCCACAAGAAAAACTTTTAAAGGTAATGAAAAAAAAAGAGGAAATGACTTAGAGGAAATTACATTGGTGAAAACAGAAAATGAATTTTTTTCGTTAAATCTACATACTTTCTGCAAAAAATATTAGAAACAAAAAATACACACCATATCTTCAGTGCTTTTATGAAAACTGATTGATTTGGATATGGCTCCACTACTTGCCACTGGGGCAGATATTGCCTTCAAATGCCGAGAGCTAAATGTCTCAGAGTGTTCGGATGTTGAAGCAGAAAATGTACTCGAACATACACTGCTAGTACTGCTGGACAATGAAACAGCTCGAAATTGAGGACAAACATCTTCAGGGCCAAAATCTTGCAGTTTTCTTTTAGAACCTCTCTCATTCACTGAAGATTTGGAATTTATAGGTTTGAAAACTTCATTGTTATTTGAAATCTTAGAAGATTTGCTGGAGAATGGGTCAAAGTCAGCAGACGTGGCTGCTGATGTTGAAGCTGAATCACCAGATGTGCCAGAAGTGGATGGCAAGTTGAGTGTGCGAGTAAGGTCAAGAGAAAGAATATCCACGATGGATGATCGATGAGCTTGCTGAGCATTTTGCATGGATACTGTTTCCTGTAAGGAGTCGAGAAGCATGACACCTGAATCTTGATCACTTGCATCTGGTAGCTCACGAACTGCTAAGCTGACACGACCTGAATAGATGTTAAGCATTTGTATAAATGTCAGGAATAACCAGTTAAAGACCCAATACAAAAAAAGAAATACATCAAAATATTTTGCTTTGCTATGTATTTTCTTTCTTACATCTGTAATTTATACTGTGCCCCAAAATACTTTAAACTCATTAACATGCCAGAATTACAACAGATTTTTGATAGTTGTATGGAAACGTGGTAGAAACTTATAAGTTATGGATTTAGCATTTTTAATTTTGAAAATCAAAATTTATTTTACAATCAGCTGTTTTTGTTTACTTATATATTTTAAATGTATAAATATTACAAATTATTTCCTATTACAAAATCTAGGAAGAACCAGGTTGGCGATTCAGCATTTGTATTACACAATGTCAAGGTCAGGTCATTGCTACTAAAGTAATGTCGAATTCCTTACAGAGGATCCTTACCAATAATTCTCCAGTTACTTTATAGTGTGCCATTAATAAACTATCAATCAACCATAATTCTAGCCTAAGAGAACTTATTCTCATTACATGAACAAATTCAGCTTGGGTTATCTTGCATGCTTCCTTTTCTACTCTAGAGCAAAATGATGCACTAATGGCTATTGTTAAGATGGTTTATTTTTGTGTTCATACTAGATTACTTTTCTTGAACATAATGGGTAAATTTTTTGGAATGATCTAGTGTATTCTTCACAGTATTATAACCAAATAGTAAAAATATCAAGAAATTAAAGGGAGACCACAAAAAAAGAATGACCCTGTTTGGTTTATGATAAAAATGGATAGATCTACTTTAATATCTACACGTAAAAACTATTTATCCCTTATGATGGTTGAAATGATCGGAATCTTGTATAATGAACATAAAATACAATCAGAAGCAGTGAAAAACAGATTAGCTTATCAAAGTATACACAATGACAATGACTATTTGAAAACTATCAAAAAAGAAAGTTTGCTAGTAAGGTTTTTGATGAAATGCAATTAACCTTTTACCACAACTAATTATCAGGGCCACTCTTCAAAACCACATTATCTGATTCAAGCATAGTGTAAAATCTTTCCTATGGTTGGATAACATGAAATGATCCTCTTTATGAGTAGAAACAATCAGATAAAGATTGTTGAATTCAATCCAGCAAAAACCTTTAAATGCAGGTTTAAATGATGAAACAAGAACTAGTAACATTATTACTTCCTTTATTAGTCAACAGATAATACTGAGGAAGCATATTTTCCTTTTTAAACTCTAAATTATCATACCTTGATGCAACCATGTTTCCTTTTGCTGTTAAAGTGCCAAAATGAAAATTGGCTCATGGAATTGTTTATAGTAGAACCTGTTTTTGTGCGGTCCTTTTTTGTGGGTTTTTTTTTGTGCGACTGCATAAAAAAAATTCTGCAGTATTTCGATGAATTTGCTTGTTATACATAAGAATTAAAGAAATTTTCAAATATTTTTTTTGTGCGGTTCCTATCAACTGCACAAAAACAGGTTCAATTGTATAAAAGTTTGACAATCCAGCAATAAAAATAACTGGGTATATCTTACTGCCAGTAAAATATTACCAGTTGACAGACTGGTTAATTTAAATTTTCAATTTAACTGGAAAAAGGTAGATAATAAAGAAATAAGTTTAATCACAAATATTGAAACACGAGAATACTCATTGTCCCTTAAAACTTTTCAAAATTTTTGTACATATGATACAGAAAGAAAGTAAGCACTTATTGATCAGAAAATAATAAGTGCTTTCTTTCTGCTTTCTTAAAATGAAGCAATAATGCAGCATTTTTCAAGCAATAACTCTAACATACATGGTTACAAATGTTACTTTCCAAAATGAACAGCCATATGCTTCTACTTTTAAGAAACAATTACATAAATTATATTTGATATTCTAGTTAAGCTACTAAAATCACTTTTTCAACTACTAAAATCACTTTTTCAACGTAAAACTAACAATTTTAAAGTCCATATAAGTTTTTAGTGAAAATAATCAAAAATAAAAAATAAATTAAATTTTTCATTATTTTATTACTGGAATCATCTTAAAAAGAGTTAACAACATCAGATGAAGTGAATGAGACCTATGATGCTGTTGATAACACTCAACTGAAAATTAAATACATATCTTTTCAAAAAGTTTCCCAAAATGCTCCTGTAGCAAATATCTATTTAAAACATTGTTTCATACTTGTTTTAAAACCACAAAATATTTTTAATAGCATATTTTGCAGTTGTATTTCACTAAATACTCTCCATGTAGAAAATTTGAATGAATTAGCAGTTATCAGAGAGATGCATTTCCAACTGGAATAAAATGTAAATGGATGAATATTGCTTAGTTTAATTTAAAGTGTCCTAATGGTGCCATATAGCAATGTTCAAGAGAGTGTTTAACATTTGAAAAAATAAAAACCAAATTTAGGTAAACATTTAAAATTAGAGGAATATTAGAGGAATGAAGCACTGTTGTACAACTAAGAAATTTTCCACTGATTAAGAGGGGGGATGGTGTAAGGAAATGCAAAAATCAAATATCTTCTTATCCCACATGCCTGACAATGTGGAAAAATTGTGACTTTTTTAATGTCTCAAATTAATTTTATTTAAGAATGTATTTATGGTTGTTTTAGATAGCAGCAATAATGAAACATTAGAAAAATATTCTACAAAATAATGGATTTAAATAATTACCCAGACTTTGCATGCTACTCAGATTCTCTTCGTGAGCTGATTGACTATCCTCTGGATCAAGAGGTTCTCTAAATAAAATAGAATTCATATATGCTTAGTAAAAATGAGCTAAAAAGAAAAAAAATTAAATAATTAAATCAGCTTAAATACCAAAGAAGCTTAAAAATCTTTAACAAATTGTTCACTTGACATAAATGTGAAATCAATACAATTTTAAATGCTATGTAAAGCTATTTTAATAAAAAAAAATTCTTAAAATCACATTCACTTATTAATTTGAATTATTTCAATTTTACATACTACATTGTATGTAAAAGCTGCACATTTCGATGAAAATTAAAAATGTCCAAAATCACAACCTCTTATTAATTTGAAATTCTCACCACCACGATATAATAAGTACACAAAATTTCCCTAAAGCATATGACAAAGCTTCTTGCAATTCATGTAAATATCACAGAAAAGAAAAAAACATATGAACAAAATATTAAAACATTTCAATGATAATAATAAAATGCACAATTAATTTAATTTCAATATTTGTAAATAATGTGAAACATGAAAATATATTTTTAATATTTATCAAAATATATTTTCTATGAAAATTCAAGTTAAATTCTTAAATATTTTCATTAATTGTCTGAATTATTTATTCATTAAAATATACATCAAAATCTACAACTAAAGATGGAAAAATAAATTATAAGATTAATTTCTCAATTAATAACAAATTAGTATATTTTCTTTGCAATTAAGGGAATTCTTTGATGTATTCATTACAGTAATATTTTCATTACAAAGGATTAATAATAAAGGAGGGTAACGTACACATTACATGTGTTTTCCATATCCATACATAACAGATCTGGAACTTTAAAGCAATCTGAGTCTGAATCATACATAGATAAATTTTCCCTCATGTCTCCTAAAACATAAAAATGGTAATATTTAATATAAGTAATCACCAATTTTAATAATATTTAAACTGAATAAACTGTGTGATTTTAAATTTTTCAAAATACAAATATATCCTATTTATTATGAATTTTGGATGAACATTAGATGTATACATCTAAAATGAGTGAAGTACTTTTCAACGACTAATTATAAATTACATTACACATAAGAGTATTAAGAGGTCTTTGATTTAAAATATATATTAAATATAATTTATATTATCAATTGAATAAAAAGACCATTTTAAAATTTATTTAATGAAGATTTGAGATTTCATTATGCATAAATAATACAAAATATTTTTTATTGCAATAATAATAAGTTTACTTTTCTCAAAACTACAGTTAGAATTATAGAATTTTAATGCTAGACTTCTTATAAAATTTTAGGGCTTGATAAAGCAAAAAAAAAAAAAAAAACCAAATAAAAACTTCAAGAAAATCTACATAAATTGAACTATTTTATCTATTAAATTTTTTACTGGCATATAATATGTATATTATTTATTTAAAACACTAACATGAGGGGGGGGGGAGAGAAAAGAAATGTCTTACTATCTGGAAACATTGATCCATCAAAACCAGTTTGATCTCTTGAATAACTTTCAGCAGCTGACATTTGTTGAGAATTCATAAATACTTGGTTGTCACTAGTGCCAAATGCATCTGATAAGAATGGATCTAGAAATAAACCAAAAAAATATTTAAATTTCTAAAAAAAATCAGTGTTCACTGATGTAAATGTTACCAAAGTCACACTTAAAGTTCATTCAAATGTGTTTTTTGAATAAAAATATACACCAATAAACTAGATTATTATAAAATAGGCAAGGAGATTAAAAAATATGATTTAGAAAGTACAAATTTTGATTGAAATTACAACAATTACGAGTAAAAGAGATCAATACAAATGTTAAAAAGCTATTTATACCTTATGTATGAATTTATAATAACTGTTATATATACTAAGATAATATTTAAGTTATATTTTGTTTTTAATAATTTTAAAATCAGCATTTAAATCTATTTTTTTTTATCTTGATATATGTTGAGAAAGAATTACTTCACATATATTTTACAATATCTTTTAAATTTTATGCTGTTATTTACAATTGAAATTTATTTTTATCATCAAATAGCAAACAGAATAATCCATTCAAATATTAACTAAATCAATGCATACAAATAATTTTTTAAAAAATTACATAATTAATTTAGATAGCTCCTATTTAAAAAAAATTCAGCAGCAAGCTAACAATAATTTACAGATATACAAACTTAGTAACAATTAACAGCTTTAAGCATTTATATAAATATTCACAATCTGTCATTCAGATATTAGAATACAGTAATAACTGACATTCTTGAAAAAAAGGCACAAATTGAATGGATTTGAAATGATGGAGAGAAATACAAAATATAACATATAGTGATTTACTTAATTTTGAGAATATTTAAATGTAAAGAAGGAGAACCAAGACAGAGAAAATAATTTTTACTCATATAATTATAAATATAAATTAGATTAGCTTGTTACCTAAGGCAATAAATAATCCATTAATTTTATAAATAATCTTTATAGTATGGTAGGAAATACATCACATTTTATATCAAACAGCCGAAAAAATTATCTTTTTGACTGTTGATTTGATAACATTTTTCATTCTGTTCATGAATATTACCTAAATTACCTCTCATTCCCTCAGCATCTAAAAGATCCTTTCTGTCTAATAATCTTGAATCATCAGCTGCAGCAGCAAGTTCCCCATCAACTTCTGAACGAGCAGTATCATCTGACCTAGCAACACTAGCAGTATCGTCAGTATCAATATCTTGAAGTCGTTCTGTATCTGAGGCTAAAACATCTGTACTCCACGCATCACTTTGACTAGCAGTTTCTGAAGTATCCAGTAAAGCTCGATCCAAGCAACTCTAATAATATAAAATCTTATTTCATGATTACAATTTTAAAACAGGAGGCATGTTTAAAATTTCAAAAACAAAAAGCAAGGACTTCAAGTCATTCAATATATATAAGCTATTATTTCTTTTAAAAGAATAAAAAGAAAATCTTTATTACATTTTTTTGTACATGTTAATAAAAATCAATTTTTATTGGTAATAGAGCATGGGATGGCTTTTGCTTTTCTGAGTTGTTGTCAGCACAAACATTGATGATATTATCTGATAAGTTAAATTCACATGGCAAACACAATGATAAAAATGTCAATTGTAAAGGAATTATATTAATTTTACTTATTTATAGCATCTGCAACTGGTATAAACCACAATTTGGTGAGCTTTCTTATGCATTGCTGTGTCAAACTTTTAGGTCCTTATACCAGATAAGTAACCTTGAGATCTTTTAATTCATATTCAGTAAAAAGCAAATAATTTTTTATCCAGATAAAAGATATTTTGGTTTTATTATTTGAACAACATTTTGACATTGGGTTTGAAGTCAATTTTAGAAAGACAATGGAACAAAAAGAAATGTCTCTCTAATGGTTTTTAAGGAAGATATTAATTTAAAAAAAAAATTATATGGATTTGAATGCAACCAATACAGCAATAGTTGAACTATTCGCAAAGCCCATACAAATATATAAAACAAACAATGGCACTTAAAAAGCATGAAGAATAGAAGCCATTCCTTTTTTGAATAGCTATTTCAATTTAGTCAGCTTCTTTCACTATGACACTTTGACCACTGAATGACACCAATATTTCTCTTACATAATATTTTAAGACAAAAAAGTTTGGCTCAAGTGCAGTATGGGGGGGGGGGCCCCCACTTTGGAGATGATTTTTCTTTGGATTTAGCAATTTTTATCTAAATGTCATGGTGAGATAAATAATTCATTCTGGCACACACTGTTTAATTTGGTAACCCTTGATTTTTGATATGTGGTCTTATGCAGATAAGGTCACATGTTATTTTAAAAAAATTGCTATTGAATAATTAATAAAATTGTGGATAATTTCAACACAAGCATATGATTTTCAAATTAACTATCCCATCTTTAATTTATTTTTTATTTTGATATTTATTTTTGTTCATACAGGATATCATATTTTTTAAATCTATTTTTATTATTCCATTTTCCTGCTTTTTTGATTTTCCTTCAACTTGTCCTGAAGAGTATATCTGAAAGGCACAATTTGCGTTTTTTTCATGATTTGGAACAAAAGGGAAAATTGAATGTGATACATTGGTGTATGGAAAAAGGATTGATTGCTACCAGTCTGAATGTTAAGTTTGCAAGAAGGCTATGCATTTGATCAAGAAGAATTTGAGTGACGGATATATTTGGGAATGCCAAATGAGAGGAGTGAATGGACATCGCATGAAAAGATCTGTAAGGAAGAATAGCTGGTTTTAAGAAAGTAAGCTGAGTATGCTTGAAATTCTAAAGTTAATGAATGTGTGGGTGTGAAAAGCCAAATGTGACTATTTCTTTTGAATTTAATGTAACGAAGAAGACAGTCATGGATTGGATGAGTTTTTGTAGAGAAGTATGCATGGAAATGTGCAGGTACTAAAGTTCGATGCTTGGAAGTCCTGATGGGATTGTAGAAATAGACAAAAGCATGTTTGGTAAAAGGAAGTACAACAGAGGCAAAGGAGTGAATGAAACCTGTGTGTTTGGAGGAATTGAAAGGTCATCGAATAAGTGTTTCTTTAATGGTGGTTCAGGATAAGTCGAAGGATACTTTTCTCCAGTCGATCAAGAGCAACATAAAGAAGGGTACAACCGTCATATCGGATACCTAGAAAGCTTATGATTGCCTGGAAGATGAAGATTTAATCACAGTATGTATTTCAAAGATCCAGAAATGGGTGCTCACACAAACTCCATCAAGGGTTCGTGGAGTGCCACTAAAAAATCTCTGCATGGAACCTGCAGGTGTAAGGATCAATTCCATTCTTACCTTAAAGAGTACATGTGGAGAAAGCTGAAGCGACCCAGCAATCTGAATGACCTAATCACTACCTTTTTAGAGGCAGTGTGAAAGAAATATACCCTCCTTTGGAAGAACTCTCCTGAATACAGATAAGCCTACTACTGAAATATTCTAACATACGATTTCTTTTTACTTAAAAAATACAATTTTTAATTTTATGCATTAATGATATCTTCATTAATATTTCTTTTCATTTCAAATTAAGATCTCTTCATTTTTATTTCAAAATTACAGCTTTTAAGTTCTTGGAACATTTACTGTTAAATTATGTAGCTCGGCTATTGAATCCGGTCGCCAAAAAAACCATCGCCGAATAAAATACCTTGGCAACCGCTTAGTCACCAAAAAAAAATATTGACCGCACAAATGCCCCTCCTCCCATACTACACTTTAACCAAAATTTTTTTGAAACTATAGCAGAGCAGTCCAGAAAATAAATAAAAGGAAAGGAAAATACCTACAGTAACCTTTATAACAATAAAATTATAAACAGACCAATATAGTACCTGTGACATTTGAGATGAAATATCAGATTGTTCTACAGTCTCAGAATCACTGGCAAGAACATCAGTACTCCAAGTGTCACTAACCATTGATTTTGTCTCATCTCCTAAAAATAATAAATTGTAAAATGTTGAGTTTTAATTAAATAATTTTCCCTAAACACTCTAATTATCAAAAAATGGTAAAACATACAGTTAAAAATTATGCTATTAGTGCAATAAACTCTGCATTGTTGTTGTTGTGTGTTTCATCCTGAGAAACATACGAAAGACAAGAGATAGATGAGCAGAAACATACAGTAGAATTACAGAAGAATATAGACTTTATTATACAAATGATGATCCCAGTATAGAACAGAAAGAGTGCACTGCTTTCCATTCAAGATGGGAATCCATTTCAGGCGAAAGTTCAACTTTTTTTCCTGAAGATACATCCATGCCTTATTCGGGATTCGAACACGAGCCCACTCAATAACAAGCTGAGTGTCATAACCACCATACTGGGTGGGGTGGCAAACTCTGCATTACTTATGCCAAAAGAATATTTAATTTAAAATGTTTCTAGCAAGATGGGTTGAATGCTTGTGAGTTTTTTATTTAATAATAATAAAAAAATACACTTAAGATTAATTATAAACTAAAATGCAAATTAACAAATGTCAAATAAGGTTTATTCACAGAGCAGTTGTGCATGCAGAGAAATTAACTTACAAAATTCCTTCAAGGTCAAAATAGTCAGTTTGGTTCCTCTGATTATTATAGTTGATGATTAGTGAGTTTTCTTTTATCAATTCTTTTGCTATGTATAGCATTGAAAAATTACAAATTAAAATAATTGAATAAATGTTTTAAAAAAAATTCTTCAGTACAGCTTTTAATAATACAAAATAATAAACATTAAATACAAAATATCAAGTCTTATTTTAATAAGATATAAGCAATTGATTTCATTAAAAAAAAAAAACAATTAGCATGTAACACAATATAGTAAGCTAAATACTAAATGTAAAAAAAATTTGAAGCATTCAACTGTTAGTTTCTTTTTTTTATAAATGTGATTAAAAGAACAATTAGGAATTAAAACACTGAAATAAATAGTATACCATATAAATAATAAATTCCAGCAAATTTTTTGAAAAGTCTAATTAAAATTTTTTTAGCATGAGTTGATTAACATTAAAAAAAGTATTTCTACCATTTATATTCACATTCATCACTGAAGAGAAAGTTTTCATCTCATTGGGTATATTTAGAACACAAACAAGGTCCAGTGCTTTTAAACTTAAAGTAATGGATATTTAAGATCTGGGAGGGGGAATTAGATGGCAAACATGTGTTTGATCACTAAAGAAAACTCAATTGATGCAGTTCCCCCTTTTTTGTGGGCAGTATACATTCTTCTTGAGGTCTGTGACATTACTTCTGACAAAAATGATTATAAAAAAATATTTATTTTCTAACAAAACCATCATATGGAGATTTGGACTGCCATTATTTTGTCATGCTGCATTTTGAATTGATAAAGAAATATGGAATAAATTCCTGGATGTGTTTAAGGATAGTATGACTATTTTTAGAAAAGTGAATATCTCGAAAATATGCATATCAATTTCAGAGAGCAGCTGATCTTGAATTCATAATATTCCACCAATTTAGTCAAATCAATTGGCAAACACTACAACCTGGTACAAATCAATTAAGAACATATGGAACAAAAACCTACAAAAAAACACATACCTTCCATCATTGGATGAATTTCAAATTTTCCAAACTTGTCTTCAATATCCTCTGAATTCTGTTTGCCAGTTGGAGCCATCAAGTCAAGAGGTCTCTGTTCACGATCCTCACCTTCCAGCTGGGATGATGGAGTATCACGACCACTTACATTTGGTGTTCCTCGACCACTGAAACATATTACAATATTAATCATTTAGTTTTAATAGGCATATGATAACAGTTTTAATAGTTATCATAACAATGTTCTAAAAATCTCTGTCACAGCACAAACAGTTGCATAGTATTTGAGTATCACTTATGTATCTTTTATTTGTAATCATTTCTTTAAAATAAAACTTGCCTCTCTCATATTATTTTAGAAACCTATCACTGCAATAAAATTAATTACTGGTTTTTTAACAATATTTCCTATAGATTTTTAAAATTTGGCTACAAAATACTAAATGTTATACTTTAAATTTTTTAATAGTAACATTAAAAACAATTTTTAATCCAGATAATTTGTACAAAAAATATAATTCAGTAAACTATACTTAAAATACTTTTATTATATTAGTACTATAGGTTATATATGTTGTTTCTTATCCCATTTGATTGACAGAAACATCTAGACCAAGTCCAGGAACTCCTGCATTTTTAAACAACGAAGAACTGCAGTAGGACTTGAGAGCAGCTGGCTCTTATGACAACCAATACAAGCCAAGATGTGGGCAGGAACAACTTAGGTCACATTGCAATTTGGACAAGGAGGTTAAACTTTAAGACTCACCACATGCTGTTGAGCTTGAGATAGCTCATATATACTTTATACCAGCAAGAATGTTTTAGATGATCAACAGTTAGAAAGCAACTGCGTAACTCTTTCATATGTGTTGGTACTTTTTATGCATAGTTATTCACATTTTGGTGACTAATGTGGCAATCAATAATTGCAAAATATCACAAATTCAAATTAGTTCTTTAAAGAAAAACAAAACTTATCTTTATAAAATATTATACGTTTGTTCAAGAAGGAGTTTTTATACTCATAGCACAATATTTTTTATGGTAAAAAAAATTTTCCAACATCAAATTTTAAAATTATTATTTGATATATTTTCAAGGTATGCATTTGAGAATGAAGATGGATAAGGTGTATATTTACCTAACATTTGCAGACACCATATCAGAGAGGTTGTCATTTTCATTCTCATTTTCTAAGTCAAGTGAGGAAGCAACTGAATGGTTAGAAGCAGCCTCAGATACAGCCTCTAAGTTATCACTGGCACCTGGATTCATATGTACATAAAAATAAATATGAACACACAAATATTTATATATAATAATATAACATATTTCTAAATTACAATTTCCTGTAAAAAATTTTTGAACAACGGAGATGTTTATTTGTTAATGTTACAGTCCTTTTGTAGTGAGAGAGTGTAATTATTTCCACTATGCAATACTAATTTTTTTTTCAGTGAAGGAATACTCATAAGAAAAACCAAATAAGGGGAAAAAATCTAAATCACTCAGCTAAAAGTGAATCAATAAAAAATTTTAGTAGAAGAAATTTTCGCAAAAGAAATGAAGTAGTTTTGTTTCAAAGATGAATACATTTAAAAAAAAATTACATTTATTTCTCTTTTAGACTACAATGTTAGCCTTCTTTAAATAAGTATTAATGATATAATAATCAATATTCATTTAGTTTGAAATGATACTTAACAATAAATAAATTTGAAATTTACTTTAACTCATTTTGTGGAGTAATTTTTTCTGTATTCGGTATTACATTTAACTGATCATTCAAGGTCTTGGTCATTCAAGCATAACGGGTACAGCATGATTTAAGTGTGAGTCATTTAAGCATGATTTAAGGTCTTTAATCACATGATGGTTCCTTAACAGATATATTGATCAATTTGCTTTTTAAACTATCAAATATTTGGCTCAAATTCTTTTGAAAATATAAAATGATTTATTACCAACAGATTCTTGGTCTTGGGAAAGGGAAAATCTTGTCCTCTTTTCAATAGTCTCTGGACCAATACTCAAAGTATCACTTTCTTCTAATAAGCTACCATTTTCAAGAGACTGCTTCTTTTTTTGGGATTCAATGGCCAATACCTAAAACAGGAAAAACCAATTATATATAATATGCATTTGTATTAATTTTGAAGTTTATGCAAGCCTCTTTTTTAATTATTTATGTTTCATTAAATACCTTCTCATAAATCTATTTCAAATATGCATCGTATTTTATGAAAAACTAAAAATGTTACAAAAAGATTCTGAAATATTTAACACATTTGATTTTACACTGAATATTACAATCTAATGCCTCACCTAATACCTTATTTAATACCACTAAATATGCAAATTGAATGTCTTACTTCCAGAATTAAAAGAAAAAAAAGGGAGAGAGCCAATACATGCAATCATCATGAAACTTACTTTATCCTCAGTCAACATTCCAGGACAATCAAAATCAATGCCTAAAATTGGCACAACCAAAACATCTTCTAGTTGAGCTTTAGCTGCAAGAGCAGCATCAACTTCGGGCAGACCATTAGCTTCATCAGCATGGTTATCAGAATTCATCATCATGCTGGTCGGTAATTTTGAGCTTTTACGACCAACTAAAAAGGGAAGACGGAATGGTAAATCAAATTTTTGTGCATGTGTTGATAAAAACATTATTCAAAAAAATTAAACAGTTAAAGATAAATGTCTTCTTTCATTATTACAATTACCAAAAGAAAAAAAGTATAGTTATGCAATAAATATACAAATAACATTTTATGATTAAATAATTATAAACAGGACACATTTATTTTTAAAGTCCACAGGTTAAAATAGATAGTAGAAAGAAAATAAAGCTTGAGTTTATTAAATTGAATCTAAAAATTTAAAAGAGGTAAAAGTAATAGGGAAAAATGATTTGATGTTATGGAAAATAATGGTAAAGAATTTCATTATTTATAAGAAATTTGTATGATTATCAGTACATTATAATAAATGAGAAAATCATGCATGAGCTATTAAATTTGCAACTTTTAGACATTAAGGTATTTAATACTTAATTTTCCAAAGCAGATTATCTTTCAAATATATATATACAGTGCATTCCTCAGCATGTAATTAAAGTTACATTTTTGTTATATAAAATAATTAAGCATGCAAAAAACACAATGTTTTAAATGCATACATCAACCAAAAAGGGAGTATGCACAGGGGGAGGGCTTTAATTCAACTTGCAGTAATTTATAATTCTTTAAAAGTGAAGTGCTATTCTTAGATTAGATCATAGATTAACTACTAAAATGATTTTAAAATATTTCAGTGAGTACATTAAATACAAAAATTAAATTACATCAAATAAAAAATATGATAAGAATTCCAATGGACTACAAAAGAGGATTTGAGATCAGAAAAATATATGCTTGCACATCAACACACCTTTGCCGAGAAAGCTTCTTTTTGTAGAAGGTGTCATAGGTTGATTGTCACTTGAATTTGCTACTATTCCAGAATTCACAAGATTTCCATTAGGAATGGAAGAAGATCCATTAACTTGTGATACAGGGAGATGATTTATCATTGCATATAAAGTTTTCTTCAAAACTGGATCCGACATTTCTGTTTCAACAGATCTTAGAAAAGATACCTAAAATAAATATAATTTTAAATTCATATTTATCACAACTCTAAACATTTTTAAACTTTAAATTTAAATATAGAGAGATATTTAAAAGGAAAAAAAATTGCATATAATAAAAAGTCCAAGATTTTATATTTTAAAAAAGTAGTTTAATAAATATAATAAAAGTAGTTATATTAAGTTTTTTTTTTAATTACACAATTCTTTTAAAGTGTATAATTTGGAGAAAAGTTTCTTAATGAGGTTTTCAACAGAAATCTTAAATTATATAAATAAGAATTGCATTTTTCACTCTTTACAATTTTATGAATTACAGAAATAAGTGAATTTACCAATGAGTGAAGTTCAGTTTCTGTGATGAGAACTGCTGACCTATTTAAATCTTGAAACTGATTGACCAGATCTGCTGGTGAGTCACTAGTGCTGCCTTCTAATATTAAATCAAGTAATGAAGACATGCAGTCCTAAAAAAGATAATTTGTTATGAAAACATTAAGTTATTCATAGGGAGAAAAACCATGTTTCATAATACATAAAAAATACTATTTTTCATATATATATACCATAAAATCCGGCGTATAATGCATCCATACTTTCAAGCTGCTTTTAATTTTTAGGTATATTCACCGTATAACGCACACCCCCATTT
The DNA here is from genome assembly GCA_019973955.1 of Trichonephila inaurata madagascariensis. Lineage (NCBI taxonomy): Eukaryota > Metazoa > Arthropoda > Arachnida > Araneae > Nephilidae > Trichonephila > Trichonephila inaurata. The sequence continues at coordinate 74,197 of BMAV01019595.1, forward strand.
TTAGGAAAGAATGAAAAATGTGCATGTACAATGCTGGTATGTTTTTAAGCCATTTATTCAAGGTATTATGCCAGAATTTTGAAAAATAGTATAATTTTAATATCAGAATTCTTTAATTTCATTAGATATGTTGTTTCTTTCAAATAAACAATAGTCCGATCTATGTAGAAGTCTATTTTTTCTTATGTTTATCTGTTTTTTTTTTAAACTATCACTTTTTCATACCTGGTGTATAACGCACACCCTAAATTTTGATGCCCTTTTTTGTGTTAAAAGTGCACATTATATGCCGAATTTTATGGTGTATATATATATATATATATATATTATCTTAAGTAGATATGAATCCATCATAATTGAACAGAAGCTCTACTTGATGCTTATCTGCAGTGAAAAACTTAGTTACCCCTTTTTACTCGAATATTTTTTTTCTAATATTTTCATTACAGTTCTCTCTACAAGAATTTAAAGTTCTACAACATTAAAAAGAATCAATAAGCAATAAAAATTTAAAGCAATACATTGAAAATATGTAAATTATTTTTTAACCTTATTATATTGAAATAGTATTAAAAGAATCACAGACACTATTAAATGATAATGAAAATTTCAACTACTGCCATAAATTTGAAGTTTTTTTACTGTATTTTGGACAGATATTGTTTCTGTGATAACCAACTTTTGAAAATATTTGAAACTTTCAATTATAACTCCAAATTAAAAAATAATCTTTTGAAAAAAGTAACAATTACAATTCAACACTTTTGTTGCTACTAGTGCAAGGTTGGAAGCCCAGTGGCTGAGTGGTTAGTGCATCATGCTTTCACACCATAGGTCCAAGGTTCAAAACCGGAGATGGGCAAAGTTGACTCAGCCTTTCATCCCTTCAGAGGATCGATAAATGAGTACCAAGCTTTCTTGGGAACTTAACACTGGGTGTTTCATGTCAGACTGACCACCTGAGCAGAGCATCTGCTCATGCACCTCAGGGCCCAAAAGTTGCATATACTGAGTTGGGTACAGTAGGCCTTGACCCTCATGGGTTGTTACGCCACCGAGTTAAGTTGAGTGCAAGGTTGTTGAAAGGCATGTTTTGTGATTTACACTGGACAAATTGGTAAAGTATTTGAAACTGAAATATGGTTTTATTGTTATTAATGCCACCTGATCGATGGTGTCAGATCGAGTTGAGGGGCTATATAACATTAGTTGTTTTTGCTGCATCTTTGAACGCCTTGTAGGTGACAATAAATTTTGGCTCTGTTTCAACACAATTTTGATGGAGAGCAATCCGGGAGGTCTCTCATGCCATGTTCCCCTGCCACCAACCACTTGAGAACTTTCGACTTGTCAAATATTTAGAGTGCCCCATACTGCACAATACATTTGCAAACGTTCATACCTTTTCCAGAATTTGAACCAGGACCCATAGCACAATAGTCAGCATCACTGACCATTTTCCCGTCTGGATAGCAGGGTTTTTTGCATTGTTACTTTTATATTATTAAAACTGTATTTTCCCTCAGTCAAAATTCAAGAATCTAATCCAAACTTAAAAACAAATTTTCAGGTAAAAAATCATTTTAATTTTAATATAAATTAATAAAAAATATAAATAATATAAATGGAGAATTTTTACAGAAATACTTTTTAATTTATGACATATTATATACATTATTAAAATTTACAAATATTGCAAAAATGTACAATAATTACTTGAATACATTAAGTTTATAAAACCTATTAAGATTTAAGAGTGTATGATAAAATACAGGACACAACACTAAAAAAAACTGACTCGTAGACAAACAGTGTTATAAATTAATTCTAAAGGTGAGCAAAATTGAAAAAATATGCAGAGCATTTTTTCCATCTAACAAATAATTCAATTTGATTTTGGGTTCTTATCTATAAATATTTTTTAAAAAAATCACTTTTTTAATTAGAACTAACATATATTTTTAAAAAATTCTAATAAAATTTCATTACAAGACACTGAATTAGCCTTCCTTCACATAAAATTTATAAAAACATACAAGAGTGTCTACATACAGATTTTATAAACATTTTCAACTTACTTTTTCAAATTTTCCATATAAATCCATCAGCTTTGGATCTATTTCTTCCCATTTTGACATAGCTAGAACTTGAAGAATTTGAGCAACTTGCATAAGATTAAAGCGTGCAATATAACTAATTGGAATGTCTGTTATCCCATAGGATTCAGGATCAACAATGGCTGGGCAAATAAAAAATGCAAATACAAGGTCTGCACACATTGCTCCAACTTCTCTCACTTCTACTCTTTTAGCTTTCATAACAATGTTATACATTTGACGAGCTAACCATGATAGACTTTGAGGAAAACAATACAAGTTGTTGCGTATCTCTTCAATAAAACGATTGGTTATATTAACCAATTTTTTAATGGTCCAATTACGATACTGCTGTAGAGATGCAGCATACTCAGGTGTACCTTCCTTTCCAAAATGACGTAGTCTTTCCTGAGGATGAAACCTCACAGCTGCTTTGCTAGGATCTATGTCTAAAAATAGGTCATCAGCCATCAGAAGGTGCATTATTGGTTCGTGAAGTGCTGCAGTGAGAAAGATTTTGGCACTAAACAGACACTCGTTGAAAATCTTATAGACTCGACTGAAAGCACAGGAACCATGCCTTAATAACCTTCTTGGATTTTCACTCAAAGCAAGTTGAAGTGACATAAGCTCTTTCAGTAAGATCAGAGCATGAACTTCATCCTCTGGCAATATGCAGTTTCCATAAATAGCAGCCATTATAATGTTTACAATGCCATGCATAGTATTTAAATCTATCTTTTCCCCATAATTAAGACAAGAGGCAAGGAGTTTAGGGTTCTCTCTTAATTGCTGCAAAAATTCAGAATAATTGCTATCATTTATTCCTAACTGTTTATAGGAATCGATGAAGTTGGCTGTTTCTACCACATTTGAGCGATGATAGCAGGATGCAATGTTTGAATCGGCATGGGAAAGTAGCAAGTTATCAAGAGTCTGACGTTGTTGACGAGCTATCCATGAAAGATGGTATAAATTTTCAGCTGCTTTCATTACCTATAAGTAGATAGTGATTTTCATTTTAAGAAATAGGATTTTCTAAGTTGTAATGAATAAATGGCTGCATAAAAATAAGATGTATTTCTAATAATTTATTCAATTTTTATAATGATAAATATCCTAAAAATAAAATTTTAAAATGCTATTTAACACAATTGTACAGCTCGTTTTTCTTTTTAAGAATCAAATACCATCACAAGAAAATTCATAAAAATATTTTCTCTAAGTTTAGCTACAATTTTTGAATCTTTAGAAATATGTTTTACCAATATATTTCATAAAAGAAATACTTTATTTTTAGATTTTGAAATATTAGCACTTCTTATAACTAAACAAAATAACCACATCTAAATAGCTAAATATATATGATAGATTTTATAACTTAATAGTAGGGGAAACTATACGATGCTCAAAATAGAATTGAATTCCTTTACGATGTATGTGTAACTGTTCTTTAAAAGAAATATTTTTATTTTAAATTTGCTTGAATATATAGTTTTGCAATTGTTTTTAATATTTTACTTTAGGTTAAGGTAGTTTTATCTTGAAATAGGCATTAAACTTTTATAAATTGTACGTTTTAAATATTAAGTAAGATATTTGATCATAAATATTCAACATCGGAAATTTTTATCAAAAAATTATTACTTTTAAGAACAAAATACCAAAGATTTAATTGAAATTTTAGCATAATCATTTCTCAACAGATAACAAGTACAATTTAAATGCATATATGCACTCTTTCTATTTTTTTAGCTTAATTTAATAAACTTAAGAGTTTTAAGGGGTTTCACAGTGACTTCCTATTCATAATTTCTTGTCATGCATATAAATCAGAGTATTTTAATAAAAATAAGCCAGGAGATTATCTTCAACTACAGTTCTAAGAGATTTATACTTAGTGTTCCTAAAAAGTTCATCTAGCATGACAGTCTTTTGATGTGTTAAAAAGCTTTTTATTCAAAGTTTTTAAGGAGCTTCCATAAGTGTGAAAAATACAATACTCTTAATCGAATGAAAATATGCACAAAACATTTAGATTTGCAATTTTTTCCTTGGAGGTCTCATGATGAAATCATTGCCCTTCTGAGGTAGTAGTTTCTACCCAGACATGAGCTTTGGATCAGCTCTGCAAAGATTACTTCTTAGGTATTTCTAAAAAAAAAGGGAACATTTGAGAATGACATGGAAGGTTGTTTATAATCGAGGGAATATATCATAATATAATGATAACATATCAAAGAATATGTGTATACACATCCTTCAAAGAACATATACACAATTCCATCAATAGGCTCCGAAACTTTTCTTTTTAGTTTTTCTTAAAGAATTTACTTTCAATAAACGCATGTTCTTTTTCCACTATATGCCATATATTCTTTTCATAGTTACTTTATTTTTATAATTTACAGGATGACATTTATTGACTTATACTATACTTTATTTTAATGTATTAATATATAACTAACTGGTACACCCATTCTTTGCACAGGTGAACTGAAAAATTAAACAATACAGATTGAAGGATAAAGAAGTTTTTAATGAGTTAATTTTACAAGAATTGCAAATTAAGCAAACAAAACAAAACTTTTTGCATAGCTCAACTGAACAAAAGAAGAAAAAAACACCTTTGTTAAATTTTAAGTCAGTAGATCTAATAGAGGATAAAAAGGATTTTTTTTTATTTATTTATAACTCCCTGTAACTCTCTTGAGCAGGGGTGGGCAGACTTTTACAAGGTGCAGTCTACTTTTAATTTTTTCAAGGTGTTGCCATCCACCTTGTGATGTAGGCGTGATGAGCAAAAAAAAAAAGCTCAACAATATTTGTATTATAGCAATAATAAATCATTACTAATATTATAAACGCAAAAGTTTGTATGGATGTTTGTTATTCTTTCATGGAAAAACAACTGAATAGATTTTAATGAAACTTTACAATAATATAGTTTATACATCAGAGTAACA
>BMAV01019595.1:79268-100591 GCA_019973955.1 Trichonephila inaurata madagascariensis
ATTTTAATGAAACTTTACAATAATATAGTTTATACATCAGAGTAACACATAGGCTATAATTTCTAAAGATATTGTGTAAAGTTTCCAAAATATAGCGATAATTGTAAAGAAAGTAGGGAAAAAAATCTGCCATCTGCAAAAAAGCCTGTGACAGCATATATCTATCTTTTTAGTGAGAAGCAAAACTTTCCCTGATTGTTTTATCTACGCCATGCCTCAGTGCGTGCTTGCTTTTAATTTATTCCTTTGATCAGTTAATCACTATTTTTTTTTATTTCATAATGAAATTATATTTTGAAGGGAGAGGTGGTGGCAAGATTTTAACATAAAATAAATACAACAGAAAGTAATATTAACATATTACACTTCCAGATAAATTATTTGCACTATTTTAAGCGTTCATTACACAAAATTTGTAACAATGTGTTACGTTTGCTGAACAGAGATAAGCTTAGGAATGTGTTTTCAAAAATAGACTGACAAGAGTGTTATGGGGAGTTATAAATAAATAAAAATCCCTTTTATCAGCTATTTGATCCACAGACTTAAAATTTAACAAATATGTTTGTTTTTTTAATGTTCAGCTGAGATATGCAAAAAGCTTCTTTTTTCTTTTTTTCTGTTTAATTTGTAATTCATGTAAAATGAACTCAAAAACTTTTTTATCCATCAATTTGCATTGTTTAATTTTTCAATTTACCTGTGCGAAGAACGGGTATACCAGCTAGTACAGAATATGTGTACTTACCTACATAACCACAGCAGAAAAACTTACTCTTTTAAAACTACCTTTTAAGCAAAACGCAAAATACAAACATAATAATTATACCCATAAATTTAATATCAAATGATGCATTTTCAAACAATTCACAATACATAAAAAAATAAATAATTTTCACTTAAAATTAGTTCTCGTAGCTGTAGTCTTAGTAGAAGACTTAGTCTTCATATTATCCACCTCAATCTTGAATACCTTGGTATATAATCACTAACTGCTAATCTTGCACTGGATTCTAAAAGTGGTTGTCTGTGAAACGAGAGTGATATTTTGTCTTAAATATATTCTTCATAGAAAATGTAGATTCACACAAATAGGTAGAGCGAAAAAACGATGTTAAATGAATTTGCAGCTTTTTTAAAATTGAGGTACTTTACTTCGACTATTAGATTCCAAAAGTTATACCTTACAGATTAAGTTCTTTTGAAGGATAAAAGCTTCGTTTTCCTTGAGAGATAAAGAGAACATATTTTTAGTTATATTTTTCACATCAACATTGCTAAATGGGTAACTAATGATTCTAGTATAGTAAATTCTTGAAAACATCTCTCAAATTCGGGTTGCAGTTTTATTCACAGCGTTTCTTTTATTCACTGGTGTTTCCATTATCTTGATAATCGCCTGTGTTTCTTTTAGTATTTGCGTCTAATGTTTTATGGGAAGGTGGCCACACCAAAATGTCTTGGCAGTCCACCGGTCGATCGCGATCGACTTAATGCCCACCTCGGCTCTTGAGGGTCGATTTTTGAAAATACCTTCCTAAGCTGATCTCTGCTCAGCAAAAGTAACACATTGTTACAAATTTTGTGTAATGAACGCTTAAAATAGTGTAAATAATTTGTATTTGAAAGAGAAATACGTTAATATTACTTTCTGTTGTATTTATTTTATGTTAAAATTGTAATATTCGCAAGCAACGCCGTTTCTTAAATTATAATGGCGATTCAATGAAAAACAGCGAAATGTTGGTGATAGAGTCAAGTTGGCAAATGTCTAGCTACTTTCATAGCTCGAGCTTTATTAGAGCTTTGGGAAAGATTAGACTGACGCTTTCACGGCATAATTCTCAGTAGGTACTTTTTCTACACTTCCAAAAAATACAGTGGCTGGCCTTGTCACATGTTCAAGACTAGTACCACTAAAGACCCGCCGTGAAGGGGAGCGATGCACGTTAACCCTTTATCTACCGCATTATGATTTACTGCAGTTTTTTTCATGCAATATTTTTTTTTTTGATTACTACATTGAAAGTTAAGGGATACACATAAACAAAATACTCAACTTTGGGAAATTTAATCTGTTAGAGCTAATTAATTAATTAAAGATATTCTACTGTAAAAAATTAATTATATACACCATTTCCTTAAAATAGTTAAATCATTTTCTAAGACCTTCATTAACATACAAAAAACATAAGACACTTAAATTTTGACATGAACTATTTTTTCGGGACAAAAATGATAATCTTTGCAATCTGCTGAAAATGCAATTTCTGCTACAAAACTATTCGTCTTCCTCGCTAAAATACTCATCATAGAACTCGTGCTTCCATATATCTTGGAAGAGTGGATTTCAAAGAATATTCCTGCTAAGTATTCGTAGAATATTCCGGCTAAGTTGGAGTGGTGTATTAGTTAGGAGAAAGGGGTGCCAGCTCAGGTATCATCCATGTCACTTGACCATGGTTCAAAATTACGTGGTCCGTCGCCAAAAGCCCTCGTGTAGCTGAACAGTGCGACATTAATATTCACTCACTCCAAAAAATACAGTACAGTAGTTATTATTTTTTAACTTAAAAAATGCAATATCTGCCTATTCAATTAAAATTATAACATTATAATTAATTACTAAACACAAACAAATTATGCAAATTTGTCCAAATGATGTAGTGTGAAAGACAAAGTTTATCTACTTTAAGTACCAGAAACAATAAAAGTATTTATTTTGATAAAAGCATCAATTTGTTACTACCAAATGTGCATAATAAAATCATAAAAAAAAAGTGCATAGAAATAAATTATTAATTTTTATTGTATTATGGTTCACTATTTTGGCGATAACGGCTTACCCATTAAAAAATCAATAGTAGCTACTCAAATAAAGATAGATTTAAAACAACCTCTCCCTTTAAAATTTAGTTTTATTCTAAAATAGGGATTACACTGATCACAAGAATAAATTAGAAGCAAGCGTCTTGTGTAGACAAAACAAAAAGGGTTTCTTCACAAATAAAAGATATATGCTGCCACAGGCCTTTTTGCAGTGCATGCCAGAATTGCAGAAATTTTTCCTTCTTACTTGACAAATATCATTATATTTTGGACACTTCACACACTATCTTTATAAATTATAGCCTATGTGTTATTCTGATGTATAAGCTATATTACTGTAAAGTTTCATTAAAATCCATTCAGTTGTTTTTGAGTGAAAGACGACCAACCATCCAAACAAACTTTCGCATTTATAATATTATTAAGGATTATATTGTTTTTTTAATAATTAAATGCCATATTGAATTGCTGAAAATTCCAATCATATTACAGAAAAATACAGTTTATTTAGTTGTTCCCAAGTTGAACAATGTAATAAGTTTTATTTATAGCTACTATACAAAAACATACAAATTTAGCTGTTTTAACAAAATTTTCTTTATTATTTTGCAACATGTCTTTTTTTTTTTACTATATTAGGTACTATAGTAAAGCAACTAAATATTTTTATATTATTATAGTTGATATCCAGGTTATTTATACAGATTTTGATGATTCCATTGCAAAATCATTTCCAATTCCTAGACATATGGATGTTCTCAATTTTCCCTGTCATGGAGGGGCTACAGTTTCACAATGAAACTACCCCTACTGAAACACAAGGCTACTATTTTTTTTAATGCATATAACTAATCCACATGGTTCTATAAGAAGTTGTCATGCATTGAGGTTTAAATAGTAAAAATGTGTGACTCAAAGGGTTAAAAAACTTTTGTATCAAATAACTGCTAATTCAAGTACAACTTTCGGCAATATTTACCTTATAGAAATAATTTCTTAATGAATATTTACAAGTAAATTTATAATAAACATGACAGTGTTCTTAAAGTATAATCTACAGAATTTTAAATCATTTCAAACTTTTTACTAGGTAACATACATTTTTATACATGTTATGCACAACAGCTATTTAATTCAAATTGGTTTTAAGGACATTGAATAATGGCAGACATTTCTAAAAAAATACTAGGTATAAAAGCTTTGTAAAATAAAATAAAATTGTAAAACCTGATTTTACATATTTATAAGTATACATGCACAGTCTTTTATAAAATTACTTATATCATATAGAAAATATCATGAGGAAAGTTTAAAAATTGTAGATCAAGATTTATTTTTTAGTATTTAAAAAGTATAATTTTAGTAAAAAAAAATGAAAATAGCAGTGTTATGACTAGCTTTATATAAATTCATACAAGAATATACTACATTTTATGATTTTAATGCACAATTACTTACAGTTGTCTCTCCTCTTCTCCTCTACCATATCAATCAAGATAAGCTATACTATTCCCTCTTCATATTTATAAATCCATATATCCCAATTTAATGAATAATATTAAAATACTTCAAATTTTCAATAATATATCATGAATATCAAAAATAAAAGATACAATCTTCCAATCTTCATCCCTTTTTTTATGTTCAAATTATGATTGTAATAGTCTTTTGTGCTGCCATGTGGTATATAATATAGATAATTATTTTAATAACAGATATATTAATTTTCAAAACAACACTATGTCCTAATCATGACAAAGTGGCCTTCAGTTAAGAAGTAAACTTTATGTTTACTAACTTGGTAAATATATTAAATTAAATATTTAACATATAATATACTAAAGGAAATATTAAGTTAAGAAATAGATTTTAAATTAACTGAAAGCATACATTGTAGGAAAGGGAGGAGAAAAGAATTAAACATTATCAGCAATATAAAATAAAGCAGAATATAGAGATACTCTTTTTTATCTTTGTAAAGTATATATAAACGTACCTTTAATGAAAGGGGAAATAATACTTTTAAGTAAAACTAGTCATTTTAAAGATATGTTATTCCTTTTGCACACTCATTATTATAACCAGATTGTGGTAATTTATATAAATTATTATACAAATGTAGAAAATATGCAAAATATCTTACCTTTTCATTTAAAGACTGCAAATTTTGTTTTTCAGACTGGACAAAAAGAGATTCCTGCCTTAAATGACGAGCAAGATCCATTAGATCCATTCTTGAAGACATGATACCACTAAAAATAATGTTCATATTATATATAACACTACAGTTTAAAAAGTGTATTATGTACCATTATAAGTGCATTAATATATCTAAGTATTAAAAATGAATATAAAATTAAAATAAAAAATTTGAGAATTACAATAAAAATAGGTTATATGACTAACTTTTTATTCAAAGTCTTATTTTATAATGGCTACCACTGGTCCATGAAATCAGGTCATACTCAATTGACCATAAGTACCTATGTATATTCAGCTTTATTTAATAAAATCAAACAGTTGTAAATTTAAATATTCTATTTATGATGAGTCTTTTTAGTACGGTCATTAAAATGAAACATGGTTTTAAATTACATATTCTACAACAAGCAGATACATGTTCAAAAATATCATACTGACACCCCAGGATAAGAAACTTTTTCAATATCATGTTATCAAATTGTTAAATGAATCAAAATAAGAATAACAATTAAACTTCTGCATGCAGTTTTTATATGCTTACTTTTGGAATTCCTAGACAGTTTCTCAGTAAGTTTCTAAATTAAGAAAATATTTATAAAGGAACTTAACACTGAATTACTCTCTACCAAGATTGAAAAAAAAATACTATAGAATTATTTTTTTCACCTTAGGGAACAAAATTTTATCTTTCAAAAATTGCAGAACAATACAGTGAAAAAAGTTTTCAAACTAGCAACAAAAAAGTACTTTATACAAGTAAAATTTATATATAAAGTTTGTATAAATACAATTTCACCAGTGTCCGTTTAAACCAATTTCAATAGATTTTAGGCCATGAAAAAAATATAACACAAATTTAACTAAAAATTTATATTTTTAAATTAAAAATGTCTAAATTTTCATCAAGTATTGCTAAATCTGATCTTTAGTTTTTAAAATGACACATGTCAGATGGCAATTTATAATTCCCTCCATGTTTAAATTATCCCCAAATTATAATATAAAAATAGATAAAATATATGCACTTAAAAGAATATAAGTCAATACGATAATATTGTACTATGCACATAATTTAATATTTGTGTTAGATAGAGTAGTTATTTGCATTAATTTACCACTGATTTGCAGCTATTAACATGGCACATAGTCAATTAACAGACGCAAGAAATTATTTTTCTTACCATGCATGATTGCAATTATGATAGCAGATAGTTATTTAAAAGCATAAATGATTTCACGGCACTTATGCACAAGATACATAATTTTAAAATAATTGCATGTAAAGACAGATTTAAAGTTAAATATTCTGAAAAAATAATAAATATTTTGAAGAAACATTATACACACATCAATACAAATTTTCAGATATTTCGATAAATCTGCGAAACATAAGTGAAAATATTATTCTTAAACAAAAAAGTAATGCAATCTTTTAAGATATATAGTTCGGCAAATACTTACAATTAACCCTGAAAATGTAGTACTTTTTTAAGCAATCAAAATAATTTTCACTCATAAAATTTAAGTCTCGATTAGAAAGCTGAAATTAATATAAACAATAATCAAGTATCAACATATTTACAGGTCAATAATTTTGTCCAGCCCACCCACTTGCAAAATCATAACAACTTCGTCTCAAGATGGTTTGGTTGACGTTCGGCATGATTGCCAATCCGTAAACACCAGGAAAATTGTCCACAAAAATAATGATTACGCAAAATAGAGTAGAAGACAATATACGGATTTATGAATATTGTTTTAATGATAAATGATAAATTATTTAGTTGAAAAAATCACGAAGAATATTTAAAATTGTTAAGAAGGAAATTTTCATTTAGTTAATATTTCTAATTGCCGACACATCCTGACCAGTAATTGTAAAATGCTCTGCTAAAATCTATCACAATTTACTGTATTTTTAGAGGTTTTATGAATATTATTTAATTTTATGGTATAAGTAAGAAAGTCAAACTGGAATTTTGATTATTAACAATTTACTTTTAAGTTATCAAGAATGACATTTACAGTGTAACAGAAAGTGAAACTGTTCTGTTTTGTTAAATGCATTTGGCAATACCGCGGTAATTTTGTTTGATCACAAAGAATGGATGAGTTAATTAATTGACGCTAAATTAATTTATTAATTTAGCTATTCAACGAACCATTCCTTTGTCCGTCCTTTTTAAAATTATGATTTCCGATGTAGAAAATTTAAATAACCCATGCGAAGCTGATAATTTTATGATTTGGGAGTTGTGTTTTCATAAATTTTTTTGTAGTTATTACAGGATATGAAATTAGACGAAATGGGAACTAGAATTAAGTAAGATTTTTTGTTAGTGTTTGCAAAGCTTTTATTATAGAATAGCATTTGGTGAATCACACATAAATGTAATTTGTTTACTATTATCTTATATGCAATTACTTATAAAATTAACTACTGTCAAATGTTCTACAAAATAATATTTCTAGATGTGTGAAAGTAATCTTTTATATAAATAAAATATATATATATCAATGAAATATTGATCAAAAATTTCAAACATTAATTTTATGGCAGAACATTACTATTCATGCAAATATTTTTTTTAAATAACTTATCTGGTTTTGTTCCTGAAACTAGAATATTAATTATTGTTTATATTTTACTTTATATTGGCCTATTTTAAAGTTTTATTAAATTACTTTGTCTTGTGTGCATTGATCATCAAAAATTTATTGAGGTGTAATATATTTGAAACAGAATATTATGTATAAAAATATAACATAATGAGTAATATATTTGAAAAATGTATATATGACAATATATTTCGCTTAATATTGATCTTTTAATGTAAATATTGAAAGAAATACCTTTCTATTGTTTTCCTGAATTTTCTATTTTTATCTTTACAAATACGTGTTTGTAAATACGAAATTGATGATTGAAAATTGTTGATTGATTCTTAAATATGAATCAGAAAATTCTGTCTATACCTTATGTGAGTTTGTTATAAGGAATATTTTTTATGATAGGAAAAATCCAAATCTTCTCTTTGAAGTTATTTGTGAAATCGGAATCCCTCCTGAAAGTACTAAAGGTATTTTTTTTGTATATTTTTATCATTATAATTACATAAATTTAATTATAATTTTTCTGAACATATATATGTGGTATCAGCAATTCATTGGATTTCAATAGCATATAAATGAAAAAGAATCATACAGAGTGATAATTATGACCAATAACTTTTTGTTAATGTAGGTCATGTAGTTAGATTTTCATCCAACACTTGCTAGTAGCTGTCTTAATGTTTATATACTGTGAAGTCCATGTTCATTACAGTAAGAATCTGCATTGAAGTAGTGTACAACATGTCAAAATAATTGGTGTGACTTGTCAAATAAAAATAAAAACTTATAATTGAGATATTTATAAAGAAAATGAGGTTGTTGTTTTTTTCCCCTTGAATTTGTTTATATTGGTTTAAGCCGCTTAATTTCCTTGTTATTTTTTTTTAAAGCATTAAAATTTTTTCACTGTACACAACTGCTACTTTGACTAATTACTACTTGTTTAATGTGCTTCTGACTCACTTTTGACAAAGCACATGATAGTTCTCCTACCAAAATTATTTATAATAAGCTGAGCAACTAATAGCTTTAGGTTCAATCTCATGAAATGTCTAGGTTTTATACTTATGAAGGTATCAATCTGTTGATTAAAAAAAGGGAGTATTAGTGAAAATTGTAATGTCTTTCCAGTGTTCATCTTTCACTCATATCTTGTTCTATAGAACTGCTTGTTTTGTTTTGGTAGTAAAATTTCAAAGGTTCAACTTTCTATCTTTACTGAATGATCTTCAGTTCAATATGACGATATTTCTAGCTTGTCAAGTCTCCATTTTTGCCAAAGAAGTTTATTGTTTATAATTTTTGTATGAACTACTTGGAGAGACTTTGTCTTGGATAAGATTTCAAGGTACTTATTATCCCAACAATTGCCAACTCTATTAATAACTCAACAAGTTGGTGACCCCAATTTCTTATGTGTTGTATGTGCTGAATTGGCAACCAGGTGCTTTGTTTCATATAATGTTGCCAATAGGTTGCAATGATATGTAAGTACCAATTTCAATTGTCTTTTCTATTAGATAATACAAGATTTTCTCACCAAATTTAGATCTCTTTTGAGTAATCTCTGCTCTTAAACATTCCAACCAAAATCTTTCCTTTAATTCCGTCATTAATTAATGTATGTTAGGAATTGTACTGTAATACATATTTAGTTGATGACTGAAATAGAATTATTTTGAAAATCAAGTAAAAATAAAAATAGTGATAGAGCTACCATTTCATCCTTGCCTGAGATATTAGTAAGAAGACATGCATTGATGATAAATGTATTACAATCAATTATTAATATCTCTTATGAAGGATAATTTGGTGTTTTTTTGTTTTGCTGGCACAACATTATTGCCGACAACACACAATATACACATAAAAAAATATTCATAAATATGAGTGCTCATTGGTTTTCCATGCATTTTTGATGTATTATGAAAAAGACATCACTGATTTAAAAAAAAAGACCACGACTTGTTTGAAAATGTAGTGGTTAAAGGTTACTAGCTGGAATATTCTGTTTGGCATCAGTTGTATCATTTTTGATGACTTTATCAGTGGTGAAACGGACGAGTACCAATTATTTCTTCATAATACTCTTCTCAAAACAAGTTTTCATAATTCCCACCTGCTTTTCCAGAATCCACCCCACCTGAGTGCTGTAAGTAGATTGAAGATCCATTTTATTTTTCATTCAAAACCATTATTTTATAAAATATATCTTCACGATTTACTTTCTGAGATTTGTTTGAAGCACTGATAAAATTTGACCATTTTTGCAATAAACAATTTATAATCTTCTAAAGTGGGTAATAAATCTTCTAAAACATTGAAGAAATATTTCATAAGTAATTATATCTCTATATAGTTATATATATACACCTTAGACTGTATTTTTGCAAACATGCTTGCATGCAATGAATAACTTCTGGTTTTGTAAATTATCAATTTTTCTCCTGTAAAAAAGTTGCTTTATACAGGATCATCCAACAGTGTTAGATATGAATTGATATTTTTGTATCAGACATGTAATTGGGACAGTAAAAAATAACTCTGAACAATGTTCTGAATAACCTATGTGCCATCAAATATATATATATATATATATACACTCACTTCCAAAAGTTAAGCACGAAGATGTAAAATGCAAAAAAATCAACAAATACTGCTTTGATTGACACAAAATTTGGCAGTTAAGTAGCATATATATTTATACATAAAACCAAATCAATAATTATATACAGAAATGAAAACAATATTAAATTTTTGTAAGTTTTCAGATAATGTCATACTGAAGACTTAAACAGAATTACGTATAAAGTGAAGATAAACAGCATAAAAAGAAAAAAAAGGACATTAATTGGGTACGTCATCCCCCTCATCTGTATGCAAAGTTTACACCTTCTGACCATGCTTTCAATTAGGTGGTCAACCACCGCTGTATCTTCTTGTAGAGAAGTTTCCAGCTCTATAAGAGTGGCTGGAGGTGGGAAACGTAAAGATACAGTACAGCCGAGAGCATTCCAAAGATTTTCAATGGGATTAAGGTCAGGCGAATATACTGGCCATGCCATATGCGCGATCCCTTCACTCTCCAGGTAGTCATCGATGATGTCAGCTCTATGGGGACGTGCGTTATCGTCCATTAAAACAAAAGTAGGGCTAACTGCTGAAGCGTACAATCTCATAATGGACTCTTGGACTTCATCTCGATACAGGACAGCCGTCACAGAACCCCGTTTAAAGATGTGCAGGTCGGTGCGGTATCCTAATGAAATCCCTGCCCACACCATAGTGCTTCCGCCTCAGAATGCATGATGTTCAGTGATGTTTTGGGGCTGATTGTGTGCTCCTTGTTTACGCCATATCCTTATACGCTTGTCATCTGGCTCCAGAGCAAATCTTGACTCATTAGTAAACAAGACATTGCCCTAGTCAGACACAGTCCAATTGCTATGTTCCCGGCACCACTTTAATCGTGCCCCTCTTGATTGGATGGATAGAGGAACACAAACTCGAGGTACCCGGGCATACAGTCCATTCATATGTAATCTTCGGTGTACCGTAGCTGCTGATATAGCCTTACCAATGGGCGTTGTAACCATAGATGTCACACGTGTGGAGGTCGCTCTGCGATTCCGCTTGGCTACAATAGTAATATATCGATCTTCCGCGGGGGTTGTAACCCTTGGGCGATCACCTACAGGCCTTCGGACAACTGTCTGTGTGGTTTCGAATTTTTTTCATAAACGTGAAATTACAGAATGATGAACGCCGAAGAAAAGAGCAACATCTGTGATCAACTGTCCTGCTTCAATGCGCCCCACAGCACTCAGAATCTTCTATTCGTTTTCTGGAAGTCATAGAAACACATATGTCTTGAAAGCAAATTGTACGAAAGTTTTAAACACCCTCTATCAGCACTTACAATCAACTTCTGTAACCCTTCATAAAGCTGGCTTCTTATAAGACTGCCCTTTTTGCATATTTCTTGATATGAAAGTACGATTGGTTGTTACCTAACATATTTGCATACTTCCCATTACCTCTGCAGTGAATTGCATCCTCTTCAATTCTGATTGGCTTCCAGAAATTAGCATTTTCCCATTTTCCTCTCCGTGCTTAACTTTTGGAAGTGAGTGTATATTGTGTATGCACAGGAGTAAGTGGAGAGTAAAATTGGATGACTCATGAGCACCTTGGGTCTCTCCTCTCACCTGTAGCAATGGGAGAGGTGAGGCACTCTGAAAAGGAGAAGATTGAATTCCTCTTGATGTATTTAGAAGGATCAGACTGTTTTGATCATGTACATTAAATACTTTTATTCACCCATGTAAATATTGTAATAAATGTTTTTGTTAAATTGAGAAACACTAATCACCAAATTATTGACTTTAGATTAAGTTTATTCGAAGATAAATGAGTTCAAAATTGAGATGTTACAATATCTTCTTTTAAAGTAACATGTTTATTTTAGAATGGTCTTGTTAGACAAGTTACCTTTTGAATTGTGGCATTCCATCTACTTAATGATGTGTTAATCATTAACTACAAAGAGTTTTTCACTTTTTTTGTAGTTTATGAGCAAAAATTATGTCCTGTAAAAAAAATCTCATTTCGGAAAAATCCTATTTTAGCCCTAATTTTTTTGGCAAAAATTATACCAAATTGCATTAACAGCTCATTTTCCTGTAGTATTCTGTATGACAACTAATAATTTTCTGATAAAGGTGTGGGCTAAAATAAGTTATAACCCTTTTTTATTTTTTTTTCAACTTGTGCAGTCTTTTCTCAGACCTAGAACGAATACAGCCTTCTGAAGTAAAAGCTGTTTAAGTGTTTAGTAAATACTGATAAAAGATTAAATTGCTTATAAAATTATTATTTTCATATTTTTATTTTTTAAAGGTGTTAAAATTTAATTGTCTTTTATAGGCTATTATAATATTTAATATGAAATGCTGTGGTTGAAGTGAAAATACATTAAATGATAGTAAAAAATGGACTGTATAAAATTTATTTTATAATTAGCAATATTTATGACTAAAGTTCTAACTATTTGTGATCACATACCAAATGTTGGTAAAT
Organism: Trichonephila inaurata madagascariensis; assembly: GCA_019973955.1. Lineage (NCBI taxonomy): Eukaryota > Metazoa > Arthropoda > Arachnida > Araneae > Nephilidae > Trichonephila > Trichonephila inaurata. The sequence continues at coordinate 91,992 of BMAV01019595.1, forward strand.
TTAAAGGTCTGTAAAACAAATTTATGACATAAATTCAGGAATGGCATAAAGTAAAATAGTATCCCATAGAAATTTATGGTTTATAAAAATATATAATCATATTTAGTATCATAACTCTGCATCTGTAGGCTGAGGTAACCAAGTGGTTAAGGTCATAAACTCGTGGTTAGTAAATTATAAATTTGAGTCCAGATGTCACTGAAGACTCCTACTGTGGAGTGAATAATATATGTTAAATCTATCATGTCTCAGTCCTCATGTTGAATGATGTGAAAGTTAGGAGAGTTGTTTTCCAGTTGAGATGCCATCCTAGTGACTTGACTATGAATCAAAATTATGAAGTTTTGCTTATAAAAAATGCTTGCAACTGCTTAAACATAGCATATGTAATGTAATGTTATTTTGTTACATGTGAGGTAAATGTGTATAATTAAATATTTAAAAATTGTACAATATTTTAAAGGTAAATTGCAAAGGTGTTTCAAATTATGAATATTTCAGTTTTGTTGTTCTATACTTAGTGAAGAAACTAGCATACAAGTTTTCCAAATTTTATTTTGTATTGATGTTGCTAACAAAATATTTTAATTAAAACATTTCATGTAGTTAGTTTTGTTATTTCTTTTTGAAAGAAAGAAAAAAAGTAAATACTCATTTTTTTTAAATATTTTTCTAGAGCCTTGGATAACTTGGAAATTTCCTCACAACTACAAACGTGCGGTAAGTTTTTCACAATGTATAAATATGTACATTATTTGTGTGATTAAAAACATTAACTCTTTGTAAATAAATGCATTTTTTAAAAAAAAAAATGTAGTAAATCTAATCTTTGTTCCTTTTATTAAAAAAATTTAATTACGTATATGAATCTAAATGCACATATTGCTTTAGATTTGTTGTGCCATTAAAATGTGTGTTCATCACTAAGAGCAAAAGAAGGTATTGGAATTTTTAAACACCCACTTTGAAAAGAAAAAATCAATAGTTTACTTTTTAATTTGGTCAAATAATTAATAAGAAATAATTGTTTTTCTTAAATGTAATTTTTGTAGTTAAATATATACTTTCAATATACATATTTTTAATGTGTGATGCTTTCTTACCACCTATCTTTATTGCATTCATTATTTATCTTTCTAATTATGTTAATTATAATAGTTTGCTATTTTTGTATGTAGTAAATTAGCAATTAATGTAATATCTTCATGTTTTATATATTTTTTCTAGGAAATTTTAAAATGTTTACCTAGTTTTGCATATCCATGTGAATTCCTAAAGTAAGTCAAATGTTTAAAACTTAAATATTCCTTTACTTTTTTTAAAAAAAAATGTGAGCTATTGCTTATTTTGTGAAATATATGTTTGGAGTAGGGCTGGACGATGTAGACATTTCTACATCGTGATACATTGGCAACTGTACATCGTGATGTTACGATGTATCGCGATGTAAAACTTTTATAAATAAAACAAAATAATGTGCCACCGCTTTCTGTACATATTAAAAAAATAAAATGATTGACCATATAAAAAATTATTAATAAGTGAAATAATTAAAAATGGTACACTTTCAATTTGAAAGATAATTTAACAGAAACAGGTCGAAACATAAAAATGAACCTGTAAAAGAATTAAAAAGGGCAATATAAAAAAAAACTATACAATTTAAAAATATTTTTTATTATGACTAAGGAAAATTTGCGTCTCTGCATGCTTAGGGAGAAGGGAAGCTCTTTGTCTTGTTATAACGCTTCCACCTGAACTGAACTCTTTCCGAGGCCACACTTGAACCCTGAATACACAGATATTTTCTGGCTAGAACTTTCAGAGATGGGAAAGATTCGTAGTGAATCTTCCACCAATCGAGGGGATCATGTTCGAAAGAAACTCTTGCCATAGATAAATATTCATTGAGCTCTTTCTCAGCTTCCTGGGAAGGATTCCTTGTATTTTCTGAATTACTATTTGAACCGAACACATCAAAAAATTTAGCCAATCCTTACTTGTTTTGTTCTTTTGTCCTAGTTTTAATATTTTCAAAATTATCAGGATTAGATGTCTTCTGTGTTGTATAAATGTTCCTCATTTTTGCAACAGCTAATTTCTTTACTTCTTCGGGAGACTCTATAAAGTTTAGCCGGAATCTTGGATCACACAGAGTTGATAACTGTAAATTTGATGACATGGGATGAGATTCATACTTATTTAGGGACTCTAAAATTTCTGATTTGATACTTTTAAGTAGCGAACTGTCTTCATCCTTGTTTTGAAGATTATTTTTTATTTTCATATATAAAGGTAGTACAGCTGACGCTGTTGTATATTGTTCGCCGCTCAAGGAACTTGTTATGTCCTCTAATAACTCAGTCGCTGTTGTGAAGTCTTCTAAGGCTGAAATTTCATTTCCCTCTAGCATCAAATGCTTTTTATTTGGATACTCTAAAAGGGTTTTGCAAATTGGCAGCTGATTTTCCAAAAATCGTTTCACTAGTTTTAAAGTGCTCCACCATCGAGTTGGACAAGCAGAGGGAAGTGTTTTTACTTCCATTTGTAGTAACTCTTGGGCTTTGTGGAGATCTCTCTTCATCTTCCAACTCATTGCAAATGCATTTTGCAACTTTTTAAGCCGTGCATAGCTCTCTTCAATATAGGAATATCCAAAGAGTGATTAACCCCTATGTTTATATTGTGAGCAAAACAAGAAATATAAGCATTCTCTAAATTGAGTTCTTCAATTGATTTTAAGATGTTACGCCCATTGTCAGTAGTGATTGACATTATGTTCTGGACATCAATGCCCCAATCATTTAAAATACTCCTCAAAACTTCAGCAATGTTCTTACCATTGTGATCGTCATCAAAATGTGCGCATACTAGACATGCTGATTTCAGTGCCCACTCTGATGTGATAAAATGCACTGTAATAGTGATGTATGGTGTATTGGCTATAGATGTCCAGCAGTCAGTTGTTACAGAAATTGTATCTTTTTAATTAATGGTAGTTCCTGCCTAATCTTGTCCCTGACTTCATTATAGAGTTTTGGAACTGCTGTAGCAGTAAAGTGCTTTCACCCAGGTAAGCTATAACGAGGGTTAAGGACCTTCACCATATTTATGAATTCTTTTCTATCAACAAGGTTGTATGGCTGCATAGTACACACTAAAAATTTTGTTACTGAGTCAGTAGTACGCGTAGAGGCTTGGTAATCCAACCGTTGAAAATCAGTCATAAACTTTTGTCTTTTATGCCTATGATTGTCAACAAAGTTGAATTGATTGGATTCAGATGCAGCCATGCTTGAATGTGGTTGCGGCTCATCAATTGACTCATCAACAGCAGCACAAAATGGAATTTACTTTTATTAGAAACTTCAGAAAACTTTAATGGATGATGAAGCCTGAGATGACCAAATAAATTAGATGTACTTCCACTTTTTGCTGAAACTGGGGACCAACAAAGTTTGCAAACTGCTATATCTTGAGAAACGATTTATCCGCTTTCATTCGCTGGTAACCCAAAATGTTCCCAAGCTCGACTTTTTGACTTCATTGGAAGCAGTTGAGAAAATACTGGACATTCTAATGTTCGATGAGCAACTGACATCTTTTTTCATTCACACAACTTTTATCATAGGATATTCCTACAAAAAGAATTAAATTGATAATTATTGTATAACAGATGTCACAAGCAAATCAATTTTACCCACTGTAATGTTGCAAGAATATCCCTTTTTTCCTTTACCTCTGGAAAAAAAAATGTGGTAATAATTTGATCATTCGGGATATTAGACATCCGGATTTCAGACTTTATACCGTATTTTTATTTTCAATACTTCAGAAATTCCGTCTTTATTATCAAGTATTCAAAGTTCCATTAACTAAATATCGATTTTTGCGAATTGCCGTTTTATTTTTTTTTTTACCCAATAGCACCCATAATCAGAAAAATTGATTTTCTGGCATAGAGTCAGTCATGACGATGCCGGATTATCGATGCTGTACTTACTGTACCACACTCAATAAATTACTCGGAAGATTATTTTTATGATAAAGTATATCAAAGGTAATATATGTAAAAAAATTGAAGCCTGCGAAAATGTTTAGCTCGGATTATTTATTTATTTATACAAACTTTAGAAAAAACTGTGGTTTTAATCCACTTAATTTAAATCAGATATCTAACCACAAAATTATAAAACATTAGCAAAAAAAAATTACATTTGATACCGCCTACGGGCCGAACCGAAAACAAAATTACTTGATAAATACTTTTTCCCATAAAAATAAAGTTATCTAGTTTGTTTTAAATATTAAAATAAAACTCATTTATTGAAAAAAGCACATGTGACAGACGAGATAATTTTCGAAAGAAAAAAAATTACTCTAAGAAAACATCTGCCGCAGGATTGATTATTTTGTAAGTAATACATTTTTTTCCCTTAAACACCTTAATCAAACATAAACATTTTTTTCTTCAATACGAAATATCAGAAAGGTTTTAATCAAAACATAAAAAATGCTTACCTTAATGACAGTAACAGTTGGTGATGTTTGCAAATAAATCAAAATATATTTCCTCTCTGGACTGCAGACTTGTACATCGGTCGCTGGTCTGAATTAACTATTCACCACATGCTGATATAAGCAATGCAACACAACACCAAACACCGTGATACACGATGAACGCCAAATCGATTTATTTTTCATCGGTTTGAAGTCGAGCAGTTAAGAAAACCCTAAATTGAAATGAAGCTCATCACTACATCTACATTAGACCAGGCGCAAAGGTTTGTCTCCAGCATTCCCCACGTGACACCAGAAACGCGATTGATACAAAACCGGTTTTTCCTCCCTCGATTTTGTTGAACTTACATCGGAATGAAGCTCAGCTCTACATCGAATCTTCGGTGTATAGCTACATCGAAATGGTATTTGTGGCTGCACTGGTTTAGAGATGCATCATTTTGGATAGAAATAAAACATCGGTTTTTCGATGTAGCGTTTAAACCGGTGTTTACCGATGTATCGTCCAGCCCTAGTTTGGAGACATTTCAGTAAATTTATGCTGATTTTTATTTCCTATTTTAATGAGTCCCAAAATCAAAAGAAGCATTTGGCATTTATACTAAATAACAAATTTGCTTATAAATGAAAAAAATGCTATGTAAACATTTATGTTGAATTATTTTTTCATATGGCATTTTAGGTCTAAGTGCATGATATATATTTTTATGTATTTTTGTGTCAGTTCAACATTTATTTTTCCCTCTGCATCTCAAATTTAAAATATATGAATGAAGTTTAATTTGCAAGTGTTGTGTATGTATTAAAAATATTTCTAAATGTGGTCTTTTCCTCCTCTTATCTAGCAATGCAGTACAGCACTTCTCTTTTGTTCTAACAAATATTGACAGTGAATGGACTTTTGGATTCTGTAGACATGCTTCAAATTCATCAACTTGTTTTGTTATTTTGAGGTGTTTTTCTTATTAATTTCCTTTTATTTTAAGTTAAAATTTTTAGCATGCTTATTTTGTGATTATAAATAGCTTATGTGTAATGGTAAGGTTTGTGGGTTCAAATTCTTCTCGTAGTCTAATAAATTTTTAATTTTTAGCACGTTGATTGCATCTCGATGCTTTGGCCTGTGTTTTTTAAAATATAATCTCTCCCATGAAAGTAGTTTGTGTACGCCACTGCTTGTATGTTGGTTTTATAAAATTATTTTAACATCAAAAAGAAAAATGTTTGTATTTTAAAAAAAACATCATTTATTGCATTTCATGGAATAAAACCATGGTGTAATATATATATATAAAAGTATTAAATTATTATTATTTTTATTTTATTTATTTTGCAGTCTTATTTCCCAAATTTATAATTTTTGGATTTTTTTAAAATAATTACAAGTTTTAAATTTACTTTATGTTAACTCTGTATAAAAAGATCCTAATTTTTTGTTGTTTTCCTCAGGAGTTAATGTATTCTATGGTTATATGTCAATTATGTAACAAAGTATGAACATTAGCACCTAAGTCATTAGTTTACAGACTCTCCAATACTTTTAACTATAACCTCACGAATAGAAAGTACAATACAATTACTGATAAATGTAATGCTTTTATTGATAGAAAAATATTGAGTACTGAAAAAAATTCTGATACTTGTTAACTTGAAATTTCTACAAATGTTAGCCAGTTTGCTCATACTCACGCAATTTATGACAGAATTTTTTTTTTTTGTTAATATATAAAAAGAAAAAATTTTTTTATAGTTTTTATATATTATTTTTGACATAAATTCTATTGTGATTATAATCTTTTTTTTAACACATTCGTGGACACCTAGCTTAGCAATACATGCCACAATTATAAGCAGATCAACAAATGTGTATTTGTTTATGAATATGTTTACAAGAATAAATGACTGTTAGTTTTTGAAGGGAAACAATTTTTTTGGTGTTTGATACCATCAGAAACTCTTTGGAATTTTTTACATTTGCTATATAAAAAGTCATAGAAATATTTAACAAATATATGAAAAATAAAAAAATACAGATTATTGAAATAAGATTATTTGTGTATTTATATATATATTTCTATGTGTATATATAAATAAAAAAATATTTTCAGATTTTTCAATAACATCTTTGCATTCTTATTTTCTGTACTGTAAATTTGTAGTTAGCTAAGTATCTTGTAGGTTTTAAAATTTAAAAATGTCTCATGAATAATATGTCACTTTTTTCTTTTGTGCTTGTAGCAAAATAGCCATAAAATGTGCAAAATAATTATTCGTTTTCTTCCTAATATTTACTTTGATTTTTCCCTTTTGTTACAGTCACCTTCCCTGGCATGAAGTTTTTTATAAGATATTAAACCATGTAGCAGAATTAACTAATAAAGAAGAGGTTAGCTTATTATTTTAGTTCCTTTAGTTTTCGTTATTGCTTTGTCTATTTTGTATAGATGTGTAGTAATGCTTATGGAATTTGATTTTCTAAAAAAAATCTATGTTTATTTGATTTTTTTAAGTCATATATTTTATATTTTAAAAAATTTTTATTCTGACATTTTTAAGCATATTTTTGTTTCAAATGTGTATTTCCTTAATTGCTATATTTTTATTTCATTTGTCTTAAAATTATTAACAGGTAATTATTTTTTTGTTGGGATTGAAGACTTTAATTTAATAAGTAATGTTTTGTTTCTAAATCATTACCATCATATCTGCATGAATATGATGATTAATGCTTCAGATACTATCTGCATCCCACACATTATAGTAAAGGATTCAATGAAACATTATGTAATGGATGCAAATATAATTGTGACATGTGTATTACTATATCTTAAATTGGTTATTTTTACATTCTTGCCTAAACACAGTAAAAAAAAGGGAAATTTTGCATTCAAGTGATTACAATCAAATGTGATTGTACTGTCTTAATAAAATTAATTATTTACCCCTTTTCAGTTTTCTTTGCACCTGGACTAAATTTGTAACATTAATTACTTAAACTAAACTAAACTAAACTTTTAAACCAAAAAGTATTTTATGTAGCATCTTTTTGATATAAATCTAAGGTACTTATGTATTATACCACTGATCAATTTCATCAAATCAAAATCATTGCCATATTTTGCTGCAAATAGTGAGAAATCCTTTCCGTGCATGTTCAGACCCAATAATCTTGTTTGCACTGTCTCAAAAATATTTTTTATTATAGGTTGTACTGTTCCCATGAATCACACACAGTAATTTTGATTGCATGTGTTTGAAAATAATAAGTGTTTATAATTTGTTATATTCTTTATTTATTTTGTTTTGAAAGGTGATTAAAATTTAGGACGTATTTTCTGTGGAAGAGAACTAGCAATATATCCAAAAATATAGTCTAGAGCAGCGATACTCAACTTTTTTAACAACAATACTTTTTAAGTGGCCCGGTTGGGACCCATTGCTCTGAGAAATTCTTTTATTTAAGACAATATATTAAAATTTTGGTGGGAAATTCTTTTACAAGAAATCAAATATATCAATTTTGCTTTTTTGTTGTTGATGTTGTACAGCTACGAACTGATATTCTTTTTTTCTATATGTAATGGTTACAGTTAGGGATAACAGACAACAGAGGATTATCAACAATTTTATGGGTGGAACTAGTTTTGTGCGAGAACAATCTTTCATACCTTGCAAGCGAAAAATATTCGAATGGTTTGGAGGTTGACTGTTTTGTAGTGAAAAACAAACATGGATCAGTACTTGTATGATTTATCACAAAAGTGCTGTATTTAAAAAATACCAATAAACAGGAATTATTTAATGGCATTTTTCCCTTTTCAAGAGGTGATAAATAGGCTTTATTGAATATTCTTTGTAACCGTAACAAAGTGTTTTGTCAGTAATAATGTCACAGTAGTAACAAAGACATCCTAAGAAGTTTGTTATATTTTTGGTAATCATATGAAACCATTTACTGTTGCAAAAATTGTGAAAGAGTATTTCTTAAATTCTTTTAGTTTAGTGTTAGTGACAAAAATAAAAAAATATATAAAAAAATAATAATAATTAAAAAAAGCAAAACAGGAGTTATAATATTT
>BMAV01019595.1:105591-123986 GCA_019973955.1 Trichonephila inaurata madagascariensis
TAACTCAAATATAGATGTTGAGGTTTTCCTGCAAAAGTTGCTTCACGACCTGTGAGAAACCAGACATACAAAAACTGGTAGTTATTGTTACTGCACAAAGTTCATTGCTAAGGGAGGAATTAATGTTGATAAATATTGTCAATGTTTTATACTTGCCTTTGTTTAAGTAAATTACAGAGTGTAAAATGTAGATAATTTGTGCATACTCTCATGTGTATTTGATTCTAGCTCCAGTCTTTGAGACATGATTTAAAGCGCCCTCAAGAAATGTTGGGTGATACTGTTGCCAGGGCATTTTTGAAAGCCCTTGTTAAACTTATTGGTGGATATTGGAATGCTTTAAAGTTGAGACAGGGAGAAAAGATTACATTCAGCAAGGAATTATTTGTGCAAAGTAGACCTTCTGCCATGCAGCCTTTTCTTCAAAAAATGTTGGACTTACAAATATTTCAACAGGTATTAATAATATGTATTATTAAAATTCCAATTCATTAACTTTAAATGCCAATCTTAGTTTAGCTTGAAGAATAGCAGGAATTTTTATAACAAACATTTCTACCCTATTTTTTCCATCATAACTTTAACTATTAACTATCGTTTTTACTGTTTGGCTCACTGTAATGGGACTCGTGTTTTTATTTTTATAAAATATTTTTTATTAGAAAATTTTTAATTTAGTGAATTGAATTTCATTTATAGAAATTAATTATTCATTTAAAATTGTTTCCAACACATGCACTTGCTCAAATTCACCTATACTGCCTTTTGTAAAAAAAAAGTGCACTACTGCAGAAAAAGTAATAATCTGGTAATCTCATTGTTTGTGTAGTTTATAAATTTCTTTTTCCACTGCAAATAATTACTTTTTTCATGTTTAGTCAATTTAAGCTTTGATAATAGCATATGTTTTCATTGTGCAATAGGCATCCTGTAAAACAACTTGTAATTGCAGATTTCCATAATTTTCATGCTTGAGAAATAGTTTTTTGTAGAATTACTTATAATAAAACACTTGATGGCATTATAAACAGTTTAGGGAATTTAAAGGGAATTATATAGATGTATCCCAACTATTCAATTATTGACGTGTCTAGCAACAAGCCACAACTTAGATCATCTAGATATATCTGCCTTTATGCTGCATTATTTTTTATGAATATTATTTTGATATATGTATATATTTTTCTTGTCAGTTTATAGATAGTCGACTGAAAAAATTAAATGCTGGTCAAGGAGTGAATGATGAATTTGAGTTTGAATTGACTTCTCATGAAGACAAAGCTAGTTTTAGACTCAGGAATCAGTACAGAGATTGGGTATCTAATATGAAAGTAAGTTAGATATTTAAATGTATAAATTATGATTCTTAATATTTGTAACTAGTTATATGTATTGTAAAAGACATATTTTCTTCTTTAATAGAAGGAAGGAGGAGCTTTCTTTAGAAATGTAAAATCAAAGGTATGTATTTTTATTAATATATATTTTTTATTGCATGAAAAATATTTGAAAAACTACTCTTAAATAAATTGATTCCAATTTGTTTTAAAACATGAAGATTACATTGTAGTTCTAACATAACATGAATAGAGTAGTAGAAAATCTGTTACTTAAAAAACCTCATGATTGCTTAATATATTTCTACTGTGTGTTAACAGGAGATATACAAACATTTTAAATATATATACGTGTATAAAATTAGAGTATATATATGAGGCTACATTGCTTCATCTGAGCTATCTAAATGTTTAACTTTTATCCCTTTTTATGTTAAAAAATATTCAAGAACAAAATTCATTATCTTCAGTTAATGCTCAGCATGAAAATTATTCATTAATTAGATTGTGTCAAAATTAATTTTGTCAATTATGAATGTTTTTCTAATTGGTATATGCTTGTTTTAAAAAAAATTGTAGATAGTACATTATGATTTTGTTATATACATTACTTTCACTGACTTTCCTGGATGTTCTGTAAACTCGTAGTGTAGAATAATTGGGCTATTTAAAAATGCATTTGTAACTTATTATAATTATTATTAAATTCAAAATTTTAATATAAATAAATTAGTTTATTGTAAGGTGTATTAAATGAATTTATTTTCAGATGAAAGATACGTCAAAAAAAGCTTATAAAGACATTCGGTCACGTATATATGATATGCATAACCATACAGTAAGTAAGATTCCATGCATATTTTAAAAAAATACTTCATTGAGACTAGAATATTATTAATTTAATAAATTTTCACCTCATGAGGGAAAATGCTTTATTGGTAATTTAAAATTACTAACAATAAATATAATGAAATAAAACTTAAAGGATTGTTGAAGAATGTAAAATCATGAAGTTTTATGAAAATTGTGGAAGCAATATTTATAGAAGGCAATAGGAACTCTTAATTTATGTTAAATTTGTTGAATTATAGCTAACCCAAATTTTGAGATTCAGGATCAAATTTGCATTAAAAAAATTTCACTTAATGGGCTGTATATTAATATAGCATTTGAAAAAAAGATTCCGTAATGTTTTATTTTTAAAATAAAAATTTATAAAATATTTATTAGAATTGAACCAAAGAGATTCATATTAAACATTCCTTATCTAATTAATTAAGGCCCAGTGGTCGAGTTATATCAAGGTCCACACCACATGTTTGGGTTGTATTCCTGGGCTGGGCAAGGTCAACTCAGCCTTTCTTCCCTACTGCAGTGGGTCGATAGATGAGTACTAAGCTTGCTTGGGGACTTGAACACTGTGGGTCTTGCTTAAGACTGACCACCTGATCGTGACATCTGCTCATGCACCTTAGTGCCCAATGGCCACATATACTGGGGTGCAGTAGCGCACACAGGAATTTTTCAAGGGGGGTTGAAAGTTCATCATTCTTGTATCATGCTATTTTTGATTTTGTTGATTTTCAGGAACAAAACACAGTAAAAAACTAATTATTGAATAAATAATTAGCATTAATTAATAAAATTAATCATTAATAACAAATATTTAATTAAATTTTACGTATTATATACTTAGAATTATAACCAATAGGAAAAAAATCAAGGACTTTGGGGGGGGTCTAGACCCCCAGGCCCCCCTTGTATGCACCACTGCTGGGGTGGGCTCAGTAGGCCTTGGCCCTCATGAGCTGTTGCACCACTGAGTTTGAGTTTATCTAATTAATTATACCTCCTGCATCTTTAAAAATCAAAGAAATCTGATTTTTGTTATTCATATTAAGCTGTCTTGAAGTTATTCCAAATGAATTTTTTTAGCATCTAATTTGATTGTTTTGTTTGTTAAAGTATCTATTGCAATTTTTTTACTATACAAATAGACACTTTAATCAAGAAAATACACCTCTCTTAGAAAACTATTTACATATTGACCAAATCTCATTACTTTAATTTAGCATATATGTGATATGTTATAATCATTATAAAGCTCTTAAAGATCTTGATGGATGCTTACTTATTTTACTGAATCAATCAAACTATATGTTCCCATTGAAGAGTTTAAAAAGCCTGCTAAATATCCTTTCTATTATCTTTTATGTAAATATAAAAAAACAATTAATGTAATCAATTAGAAATATAAAAAAAAAACTGACTGTACCTTTAATTCTAGATAAAGCCAACTACTCTGAACCATCATTGACGTTTTTTCAATCTACAATAAATTTGTTTTAAACAAAACATTTGAATTTCAATTCGAATTTCTTGTATAAATTAAGTGATTTTTTTATAAGCATTTAAAGCAACTTCCTATGTTGTTAAAAATTTATTTTACATATTGAAAGATTCAGTGTAAAACAATTAATCAAATTTCTTTTATAATTTAAGACAAATATGTAATTGACTAGTCAGATAAGTCAGCATTGAAGAGATGACTTAAAACTCGGAGATATTGATTGATCTAAAGAATCACAAGATGACAAAGAGTTATATTATAGCATGTTCCTTCTTATAATAAGAATTCAATATAAACAGTTTTTGAATAATTTTCAATTCTTATTATTCTTTCTTTTTGCAGCAAATGTTTTCAGATGAAGCACCAAATGTGCCAAAACGTCGAGGAAGTGCTCCTACCACAATCAATGATTTGGATTCTCGTTGCAATAAAAATTCAATCAAGGTGTGTACTTTATTGAAGTAAATGTTGATAGATATAAATAATAAAATAGCAATTGTAAAAATTCGGTTAAGACCAGTTAAGAAAGTAATTTCAGTTTTTCAATATGAATTAAAATTCAGTTTTTTTTTCTACATAAAAAATTAACTTTAAATAGTTGAATATCTTCCATTCTGTTTGATGACAGTGTAAACAAAATCTGTAAATTTTGAAGTAAATAATCTAATAGTCCAAGATCGGTACTACATGGTGGATATAGCATCCCTTTTCAACCAAGCTTTAATAATCAACCTTGGACTATAATTTTTTGAGAAATGTTATTTAGATGAGATTCATTTTTCATCACCAATAATAACACAGACCTGCGATGGAAAAAATACAGGGGAAGTGTTGGTTGAACTTTTTGTATTTTTTGGTGCTGATTTTAAAAACAAAAATGAAACATTTCTATCGCCTCACGTTTTCTTGAAGTGTTCAATTTTAATTGGATTTTTATGAGTATTTACCAACAAAAATTTTCTGTGTTAAATTTCTTCTCTCTGAGGCTGACCTTTATTCTACCATGGTGAAACATACAGAATACCACTTTGTGACACCTTTCCTTCACAATTTCTCTCTACTAATAGTTTCTTTGCAAGTTCAAGGTTCTAATACTGAATATAAGCTATAAGGAGTCAAGTTACCTTAGACCTTCTATCAGGTTGAACTTAATAATCTGACTAGAGATCTGGGCTTTTCAAATTGTTGGGCTCCAGATTGAAAGCAAAAAACTTACTGATGAAAAAACCTCTTTTTATGAGTACGGGAATGAAGAAAAAGAATTTGTTTGGTATACTCTAAGGAAGACAAGAACCTGGTCTAGTGTTCGGATGTTCCTGGATTGAGGAGCAAATTTTTAATATCACCTACAATAAAAATAAATGGAGGTAGTTCATAGATTCTTTGAAAAGGAGCCAACTTCTTCAGTATGCATCTGTACCAGTTGGGCATTTGGTGCATTTAAAGAAACACTATGATAACCTGACTCTCATCCTCAACAAAATGAAATATTCCAACTGTGGTTGGACCGTTTGTGGTGATTTGAAAATTATCTTCATGGTTCTTGGTGAACAAGGCAAATATACAGTTTCCATGTTTCATTTGTGAGTGGAGCAGCCGTAATAATACTCAACACTGGGTCAAAACAGAATGGCTGAAAAGAAAATCTTAAACCTGAATAAAGTTGAGATGAGCTATGCATTGTTGACCCCTCTGCATATAAAATCAGGTCAAATGAAACAGTTTGCCAAGTTAATGGTGATTGTTTCAAATTCCTTTTCAAAAAGTTTCCTGATTTATCCAAAATTAAGTTGAGAAAGAAGGGATGTTTGTTGGTACAGATTCCTGCAAGCTTATGAAGGATAAAGAATTTGAGACTTCCATTAAAACAAAGGAAACAGAAGCTTGGGTTGGTTGGGTCAAAATACATTTCCTTCACTTGCCTGTGGACTTTCCCCGAAAAAATTTAGGATAAGTCAGCGAAGAACAGGGAAGGTTCCATCAAGATATCAAAGATATGGAGCACCAATGAATGCTTCACTTTGCCAAATCAATTAACTCCATTTTTGGAATTTTATTAAAATTTAATATCAAAGCGCTTCATTAGCCCCTAACTGTACATATTCAAAACAAATTTCTCTAATAATAAGTATTAACACCACTAAATGACAAAATTGTTTTAGCCATTGAATAATAAATAATTTATGTCAGAAAGCCAATCTGATTAACTACATACTGTAATGTATTTATATCATAATAAAAAATCTATTTAACCAGCTGCACTATTTTTCATCTCCTTCGGAAACATCTGTAAGTTTTTCGTTTAATTTCATTATTCCCTTTAAACAACAGCTGTTATCGCTCACACGAACTAAGTGCGAGAAAAATAAAATATAAATTGTATTCGAACTGCCTCAAGTGAAGATACTTATAACTTTCAATTTTTTATTGTGAATTCTTTTTTAAAAAAAAAAAATAAGCTGTTATAACATTAAGATGGAAGATGTTAGTAAGAATTATTTGAGTAAGGAAAATAATGAATCAGACTGTTTTAAGTTTATTGAAATTGCTTCAAAGTACAGAAATACAAGCTGAATCAATTGAAATGAAATTTCTGGAAAGTGGACACAATTACTTGCCTAATGATTCACAATTTGCTATCATCGAACCTCTAGCAAAAAAGTTCAGAATATCTTTTCGCCAGATGACTGGTATAATATAATAAAAACCTGTAAAATGAAAGCACCGTTTCATATGGTTCAAATGACGCATCAGGACTTTTTTCTCTACAAATACTTTAGAAAATTCTATCAATAATAGAAAGGTATCAGTTACAGGGATGCCAGTAAATTGGCTCAAAATGCACTGAATAAAATTAGAAAAGTTGAAACCCCATCTTATGCAATTTAAGTATGACTTTAATGAAGATACCGAATTTAGCGCCATAAATATACGAAAAAGTGTTGCAGGTAGACCACTATGTCTGAAAAATATGATCCAGCCTTTGTTGCATCCAACAGGTAGAACAATGACAAGAGGAAAGATATGTGATGGACTCTTGTTGAAATTTATTCCTCCTATTAAACACGAGTATTATAAAACTTTAAGGACAAATCGACAGGATGGGAGCTCAAATATAGCTAACGAAGATGATGACAACGCTATTTAAATAAAGTAATAATACTCGTAATATTACGTACAAGTAACAGAATAGTAATTATTCATTTGTGCTAAACTCTTTAATAAAACATATGTTTATATATGACATTTTTCCGTAATAAAAGAATAATTTAAAGACTGAATTTGAATTAATAATTTACTTTCACTTGCCAAATCAATTAACTCCCCCAATCACGAAAAAATTGTAGTAATAATAACAATTACTCCAAGTATATTCCATTTTATACTTTCTATATGTCGTCAAATCCAATAGGTGTTTGTAATAATATAGTCTACATATTTTCAAATTTTTAATTTGAAAAGAATTTTAAAAAACAACATATAATATTTTATCATTTTTCTCAACTTCTTGTTTTATGGAGTTAATCGATTTGGCAATTGAAGCATCCAAATATCAAAGAAGATGGGACAAAAACATGCTCACCAACTACTGTTGGATGTTAACATGATACAGATCCAAAATTGTATGTGTATGTGAATATAAAAGAACAACAAAAAGAAGTTTAAGAGGAAACACAAGTACACATTTAAACAGAAACTTTGTTTTGCTTTTTGAAGAGTTTAAAATTTGTACACTGGTATAATATTTGCTCCTCTTGGTCAGTTGTTTATTTTATGTAAATTACCTTAATAAAAGTTAATTAAAATAGTATATTTATGATTTTTTCTAGAAACTACCATAATTAGATACAAAAAGTTAAAACTTCTAGAAAACTTCTTTCTTTTCTCTCAACCAGAAGCAACTCATTTGAGATCTGTCAACATTGGTTTTCGTTCATTTACTGAAAAATCAATTTGCCTCATCAAAAATAGATATTTGTATAGATTTAACTGGATAAAAAGGACTGTTCCTAGATGATACATGCTAAATTATTCAAGAGCATTCCTTTTCAAATAGGGTTATAGCAAAAATATTGATATCAAGTTTACAAAAAATCTTGAATTGATGGGAAAAAACGGTGGCCATTTTCGAAATCAGCACATCAAATTACATAAAAATCATTTAAAACTTCTTTTGTATTTTTCAAAAACCTTAATTTTGCAGGCCTGTATAGTTTGTTTCAGTTAAAGGTTTGATTGCATTATGTTTGAAATATGTATCCCAAATATTGATTGTATTAAGTGAATTTCTTTCAATTCATGTGAAACCCAAAAGTTGAATTTTTTTAACAACAAGACTCTTGTATGATACATTACATTACCAGTTTGAAATATTTTACACTGTTCTATATGATGATTCATTTTAATTAATGTCTTTCATTTTTGGTCACTTTCTTGAGAAGATTAGTCATCTTTAAGTAAAAAATCACCTAAATGAAATTTTTTAAAATTTATTCCGATATGTTTTTTGCTAAGCAATGAACACCACATATCGATTTGTGAGTCTCAGCATTTTTCTTGCCTTTATGAAAATAAAAAGTATAATATATCAAAAGATGTTTATTTTTGTATTTCATGTTAAAATTGACTATAAATTAATAGTCAATAAAATTATTCAAATTTATTTCCGTAGTAACCTAAAAACCCCAACTACCTAACCTGAAAAGGAAAAAAAATTATGCCATTAAGAGAAGAATTATAAAACAAATATAAAGCTATATATTTGTGTAAGCTGAAATTACTTTCTTGCTCACCTAATAAATAAGACTAAAGACTTATGAATTTTACCTTTAATATTTATGCTTATTAAATTTGTTAAATTGATTTATGCATCAACCCATTACATTTTCTTGTGTAGATTTTTCTCAAATAACATGAATGCAGTGAAATACATTTAACACGAAAACGCTTTAGATGAAATACATTAACATGAAATAATAATACGGTCCCAACAAACTACTATGTCTTTTAATGCATTTATTTCCTCTTAACACAAAATAAAAATCGCTTAACATGAAAAGATTTTCCTTCTGAGAATGAATGAAATACAGAAAACACCAGCCATGTAGTCAAGATCAAAGAGGGGTGTGAAAGGAAATGGTGGTGTTCTCGCATGTTTCATAGAAATTAGGGCAACTTGCTTTTGAAATATCTGTGGAATAGCTTGTGTCACAAGCTAATTTTGTTTATCTAAGTTAATTGCACCCTCCGCCCCTACAAACGCTGCACAAAAACATCTTATCTCTCATCAGCTGGCTTTGGAATTCAGTGGTAAGGGTATCACGGGGGAATGAAATTCGGAGAGTTTAGTTTGAGTTTTTTCCCCTATTTTCGAAAAACTTTTTTTCAAGTGCAATGGCAAAGACCTCAAGGGGAAAGTAAACTGCTATTTCACTTAAAAGAAAGATGGAACTCTTAAGGCTCTTGATCAAAAGTAGAAGATGAAAACAAAAATCAGTACAGATTTTGGTATTGCTAAGTTTTGTTTAAAATTTCATTGTGAAGGTTTTTGTTTCATTAATTTTTATTAAATACATGTGCATATACATATATGTGTAAATAAAATGTAATAAACTTAATTTTGTTGAATATATGTTTTTTTCACAATATCCTTTAACACGAGAAAATATTTGAGTCCCCTCAGTTTCGTGTGAACCCTTTATCTACCTACAGTACTTATAAGTACCAATCACTTTAAAATTGCATAGAATAACAATTTTTATGAATATTCTGATGATACTTAGCGGGAATATTTTTTGAAGTCCACTCTTCCAAGGTATATGACAGCACGGGTTCTATGGTGAGTATTTTAGCAGGGAAGGCGAATAGTTTTATAGAGGAAATTGCGTTTTCAGCTGATGATATTTTCAGCAGAATGTGAAGATTATCATTTTTGTTCCGAAAAAATAGTTAACGTCAAAATTTAAGTGTCTTATTTTTTCTGCATGTTAGTGAAGACCTTAGAAAATGATTTATTTATTTTAAGTGAACAGTGTTTATAATTAATTTTACAGTTGAATACCTTTAATTAATTAATTAGCTCTAACTAATTAAATTTCCCAAAGTTGTGTATTTTGTTTATGTATCTCTTAATTTTCAATTTAGTGATCCAAAAAAGAATATTGCATGAAAAAAACTGCAGTAAATCATAATGTGGTAGATAAAGGGTTAAATGATTTTCACTGTATATATTGCTTCACAAAACTTTAATGAAGGTTCTTCAAGGAGGCAATTTCCTGCTTATAAGACAGTCAAAACTTTATGAAGTTGTTATGTATAAAGCAAAAATATTTCTTCCAGTAATGTATCACAAAGAATCTTTTCCTGAAATATTACATTGCAAAACACTATATTAAACATGAAAGCAAAGATTGTTTTCACTGTCATTTAATGATAAATTTACTATAAGTATTTATTTCTTTATCAGATTTTATTATGAAGTACTTCCATGGGGTAGTATATTCTATTTCCTAGGATATTTCGTATTGCAGTGTGTATTGCATTGTAAAGTTTCATTTTTAACAAAAGGAATGTATTTTAAAGTGTATTTATATTTATAATTTTATTTTTTATTCCAGAGCAAAAAAGAAGCTTTATCCAAAAAAGATAGTCAAAATTCTGTGTAAGTTTCACATCAATACTATTATTTTATTTAATTTTTTATTATTATTGGAAAGCATTTTGTGCAATGTTTTTCTGAATGAGAATAAAGTATTTTGTTGGAATAAGATTTATGAATCTTAAAATTGATATTTTACTAAGAGTTTTTAAACAATAAAATTAATGCTATTATAATTTATTTTCTCTTGATGTATGAATTTAATTTTTATATGATGAGAAATAAATAAATCATTTTTCTACAAAAATATGCAACCATTTTTTTTTTTTTTTTTCTTTTCTTTTTGTTTTTGAAGAAAGGTTCTAACTAATTCTTAAAAACTAATTTAAAACTGTTAACATTTGTATTTTTATAAGTATTTTGTTTGAAAACTATCATGATTCTTGAAATTACTGAATGTCACTTTAATTATTTTGCTGGGCAATTGTTTTTTTTATAAAATTTAATAATCATATAGGGTTTAGAATCGGAAATGTAAAAACTTGGTGGTTCTCTTTCAGACACTCAACTATTATTCCAGCTGAAGCTCTTGCTCCTACATCACCTGTCAGAAGAAGTGTCATAGATAGTCCTCAACTTACATTCCAGCCAATTGATGTAGATCTAATGGGGGATCTGCATGATGTGATTTTCCGCAGTTGTTCTCTTTGTAATAATTCTAAAAACAGCATATCAGATCCTCAACTAATTGACTTATCGGTAAATAATTTTCTGTTATATGCACTGAAATACAATAAATTTGTATAGAAGTTTGCACAGAAGTGTTAGAAATTAGAGCTGGGAATAATAATATCTATTTAAGTTGTCTTATTAAGTAGAGAAAAATGTACTGGTTTAAATTTTAAACTGCAATTGTTAAAAGTTTTTATTTTAACCTTTGTTTTAGGATATGGTTATTGGATTATTTGTAGAATAATTTCAAATTACCATATTTATTATTTATTCTAATCTAAGCCACATTAAATTTTCAACATGTTTTTTGAAAAGAAAAAAAAAATAGTGTGAAAAATGTTTACTGAAATCTGACATTTACAAAATTAAAAAAAAAATTTTTAATAGAAAACTAATTAGTATTGAATAAATAATTTACATTACCATTATTAAAAACTTCTAAATATATACATTAACTTGTAAATGTTCAAATCGTCAGTATGATGTTCAATTTCCTTCATCCTATGAATTTTTCTGGCTTTAATTTTAAGCTGCACCCCACTTTCAATTCCATTAACATTCGAAAAAAGGTGTGGCTTACATTTGAATAAATACAGTAACTCATAAAAACATTCAAAGTTAAAGTTTATAATAAACATTAGTATTAAATATTTTCATTCAATGTATTGATATAGAAATTTAGTGATGTATTCTACAATGGAGATATTATTAAAGTGATTACAAATTTTTATGTGAAACATTTTAAATTTGTAGTTTTTGAATATATTTACTTCTATATATATATGTTTTGTGTGTGTGGTTTTTTTTTTTTTGCTCACATTTGAAATGTTTGTTATTATTATTTGAGGTTAGGGAAATCTGAGGAAAAAAGCATCAAGATTGTTGTAATACAAGCTTTGAAATAAATTGGAATAAAATTTTAATAATGCATTTTTAAATTTCTAAAATAAACTTGAAAGAAAATTGTAATAAAGTAATTGAAAATATTGTAACAGTAAAAGTAAAATGATTGCTTTTCAAAGCATAAATTTAAAATAAAATTTTTTTCTAATGTTAAATTTTTTTAACAAATTTGCCAAGCAAATAGGTGATACGCATATGTTGACTATGTCAATTTGTTGAAAGTTATTGTTTTCTGTTTTACAAATTTGGATTGATTTGAATGAAGTGATTACCTATTTGTCCAAATTATTTTGAATAGACATGTAATTACTATATCATTGACAAAGTATAATCAATGAAAATAATGGAAAAGCATTTAGATTAAGTTACCAAAAATAATAATAATAAATAAATAATTAAATATCTTTTCTTTTAATTACAATAATTCTATGTAGTGATTTTTGATATATTATGTATGTTGCAATTGAAAACATTTACACAAGTACATTTTTTAATTGATAAAATTTACAAAATGAGTTACTTTTACTTTCTTTGCTTTATGTAATGCTTAAATTTTATTTGTATCAGTTAGAAGTAATAATTAACATTATTTTTTTTATTATTATTATTATTTTTTACAAAAATATAATCAATGCTAAAGATAAAATAAAATACCAAAGATATTATTTCTTTTGGAATTTAAATTAAAATAATACAAGAGTTTTTTAATGTAAAATTTTAGTTACAAATGTTTGCTGTAAAAAAAATCTTATGTTGATGAATTCATTATTTTATTACATTTTAGACAAAAGAAATTAATGCATTAATTTAAGTACTTAGCTGAGCTACATAAAAACTAATGAAATTTTTCATAAACATCCATAGATGATAACAATTATATTGTACATTTGTTTTAATGTTGTATGATATGTCAATGAATAATACATTTCTAACTTACCTTAATTATGCTTAAATATTTTATTCAGCTTGAAGACAAAGTGCCTTGTGGTCCTAGCTGTGTTGCTTCCCCTCTGAAACGTTCCATGAACATTCCACAGACTTCATCTGATCAAACACCCCCACCTTTGCTCCCTAGGCCTCCCAGTTCCCTCAACAAATTGACCCCGAAGTCATCCAGCACATTATCAGAAACTTCCAATACCCCTCCGAAGCTACTGATTCAACTGGACAATGAATCATGTAGTAGTAGTTTCAGTGAGATTTCCCAGAATGCCAGCATGGAATCCTTTTCAAGCTACTTGGGTCCAGAACAAGAAAAATTGTCTTTCAATCCATTCCATTTTGGTCCATCATACTCACCATTTGAAAGTCAAGAGTTATCCATTTGCAAAAGTTTTTCGGGTCCTAACGTGAAGAATATGGTTGACATGTGGCAATCTCCTTCAACGCAATATCTGTCTTCCAGTTCTGATGGACTAAAGACGAATGTCTCGGCTTATAAAGCCCAGATATTATCTAGAACGTTATCAACACCTCCATCTTCAGGCTCTACTGTTTACGGAGAGCCAGCTTCCATGGTGTTGTTGAAGTCAGCCTCAAAAGTATCAACAAATCCTTTTGTTGTTGCGGACAGTAAAAATAATAATTGTAAAAAAGATGGTGTGAGTGCTGTTGGTGCTAATTTATCAGCATGGGAAAATTTTCAATAACTTATCTGGAACTATTTTAAGTGCTGACTGTATACAGGAATTGGTTCTTGAATGCTTTTAAATACAAAATTAGATTAATAGCTAGTTGTCAAAGTCATGATCAGTTTTTTTAGAGACATAATGCTTAAACACTACATTCAAACACTGGTTCATTATTATTAGTATTTAGTGTTAAATTTCACACAAAGCGTTTTTAAGTTAGCTTTCTAGTTATGTAAGATAATTAACTTCAGTAGAAGAATATTTTTAGAATTGTAACTATCATGTACTTTTTTAAAATATTTTTTTTCAGTTCTTTAATTATTAAGGGGCTTTTGTAAAAGTATATATATTGTTTGAGTTTAAAAGAAATATTGTAAGCAATAAACAGGAATCATATTTATTTGAAAAAAATATTTAGCTTTCAATTTTTAATCATCAATGATATTAGTTTAAAATTTTTTGAAGTTGGATTCTTACGTTTGAATTTTCTGTTCACTGCAATGAATTATGATATGAAGATGGTACAACATCTCTTAAATATTTATTTGTATACATAATAAGTATTTTTATGAAAGATATAGAAATTTATAATATATTTTAAATATTGAATTATTAGTAGCATTTTATATAGATGTTTTGTTATGCTCTATGTGCAGGTTTTTCTTTATTTTTAGTTTGATTTTTAAAACTGAAAAATAATTTTGAAAACATTAAAATTATTGTTGATTTGTAAATTACATTACCTGTGGAAATTTACTGCATTTTTAAACTTGCATATAATTATTTTTTTCCCTCCCATTAATGTTTTTTTTTTTACATAATTCCAATAATGGAAATAAATATAGAACATTTTTACATTTTCTCATTTATTACAAAAATGTGATAAATCGTGGTATTTATGTCTGAATGCAGCATTTTTAGTGCCATGAATAATAATTTAAAATGTGAGTAATTGTTTTTTGCCTTTCTGCTAAATGATGAAATGATTTAAAATGGTTTTAACTGAGAGGTCTGAAATTCAAATTCTTCTAAGATTTCCTCATTTTTTGTTTATAATCCTTAATTGTTTTACATGTTCATAGTCATTCTTAAATCCGCTCTGTGTCATTCCTAAAAATTGTTTGTATATTAATTTGTAATCAGCACTAGATATTTATAAAATTTAAATATAAAATTAATCTTTGTCAAAAATTTATAAAATTAATATGCAGTATTTTTTTTATTTCTGGCTTTAATTCACAAATAATTTTATTTAGTGATTAAGTAGCAAATTTTATTATAAATTTTTCTTACATTCAGTAAATGCCCTCTTAATTGGCTGCAATTTGATTTCTCAATTTAAAAAGGATTAAAGTATGCATAATAAAAGTAAATGCAAATGGCACTAATGTTGTGTCTTTTGGAGTCACAAAAAGACTGTTATTTTAAATGCTTTATAGAGTATTTGGATAAATAATGAACCATTGAAATGTTGAACACCGACCAATAAAATAAATTTTTGTAAACTTATGTGATATATTCTGTATTCTGAATAAATAAAGTTTAACCACCCATTTTATTATCTAGCAAAGCTGATTAAGGAGGCTTCTACTTATATTAATAATATTTTTTTTATGAAATATGTTATCAAAAACTTTGTTTAAAGAGTTAAGTGTTATCTTCACCATTTTGTCATAAAAATTACGTAATGGAGTTTTGTTAGTAATTTGATAATTTTATTTTCTCTTTGAGAGAAGGAAAGATTACATATCAATGAGATTAGGTATTAATTTTTGTCTAAAAAAATTAAGGTAGTTGAACAAGTGTATTATATTATCATAACAGTAGAAGGTTTTTTTAGAGGTAGCCTATTACACACATTCCTTTATTCATAATATTGTTAGTTTAATATTATAGAAACATATGAGTGCCATTTTTCT
Source organism: Trichonephila inaurata madagascariensis (assembly GCA_019973955.1). Classification (NCBI taxonomy): domain Eukaryota; kingdom Metazoa; phylum Arthropoda; class Arachnida; order Araneae; family Nephilidae; genus Trichonephila; species Trichonephila inaurata. The sequence continues at coordinate 121,062 of BMAV01019595.1, forward strand.
TCAAATGTTTAGTGTAGCATTTTTGTGTTTTGTATTGTATAACTATTTGTTACATCTGCACTTTTTTGGAGGATGGTATTAAAAAACAAGACTAGTTGTCCAATAAAAGAATTGGAAATGTATGTAACGTAAACTTGTTTTGATGCACTTTTTATTTAGATTGATTTAAGATTAAAAGGAAAGTAGTACATTTACTTATTATTTGATTTATACAGATTAGATTCATGTTAAATATTGTCACATTAAACCATATGTCAATTAAACCTGGTAAGAGATGTGTTGTTTTAGTAGAACAATTTGCATATTGATGTCCTCTCCTTACCCCTTTGTTTTAATGCTGGAGAATGTCTATGAAAGGAATTCTTATCCTTTATATAAATAATCAGAGGTAATATAGTAAAAAAAAAGTAATTTTGTTTTTAAAATATTTTCAATGTCTTGTTTCAAAAACTTATACTCTCTATACTTCAATATCAGAAACTGTTGGCATAATTTTTAATATTTTTTCAGGGTTTTAGCAATTTTTTTTTCTGTGATACTTTTTGTTTACTTTTTTATGTTGTCTTTTTAAATAAGACTTATTTACTTTTATTTCTTTACATGCCACTATCTATTGAGAATTTGAAGGGGAGAAAAATTATGTTAAGTCTAGTTTGTTTTATGAAAATCTTATATAATTTGTTTAAGTGTTCACATCCAAAAAAAGCAAAAATTGTCTTTTAAAAACAATTTTCTTTTGTTCATATTATGTGCAATCACATTTATTCCATTTGTTTTGGTCTTCTAATGTATGTATTTTTCAATTCAATTATGTTTCTTTTATGATTTTACTGTGAATATGGACAATTATCTTTTAAAACTATTGGATCTATTATGTGTTCATTGAAAACAGTTTTATGTAAAATTTAAATATGTTAGACATATGAATTTATATCTTTTTAATTGTATAATGATCCAATTTGTGAAAGTTATTCTTCTTCTTTGTACTTCTTTTTTCCCATGTAATCAAATTATATATTTGTTTTCCTTTCCAATTATTATTTTAAGATTCAATTAATGAAATGCTTTCAGAGTTTCTTATGTAGAAATATTTTTTTTAGGCATGAATAATAATTTTTTTTTCTTATTAATGTGATAAAATTTTTAAAAATAGCAATTTTTTAAAAGCATATAATGGTGTGCAAATTAAATTGCTCATTAGCTGTTGGCGAAAAAATAGAAAATTATTGTTTTTGTTAAAAGAACATTAAAAATTAGTTTGAGGAGCTATTTTTAAAAAAGTAAAATGATTTTAAAAGTATACCAAAATCTTATATAATCAACTTAAAAATAATTTTTACTGTTTACTAATCAACCTGTTTGGGAGAATGTGTAAGTTATAAAAAAAATCCAAAATCTATTATATATTTTATAAATGTGGTACAAAAGGTTAATGAAATGCAAATATTAATGTACTTGAATTAGCCCCTACAGTACTTCATTAATTTGAATTTTATATTATAAAATTGTTTTAACATTGAATGATAAACTGCATTAAAACTGTTAAGAATCTTATTTACTAAGGACTGTATGCATATGAATGTCAAGGAAATTTATTTTTGAAAATCATGTGGTAGAAAGTATTTTGAATGCCTGAAATGAAAAGAATCCATTAAAGAATTAAGGCTTTCAGCTAATGTTAAAGAATAGGGACCAAATTTGGAATACTTTTTCAGATACAAAAGAACTCAAGCATTAATATTATATTCTGACTTCATTAATCTGTAGAGATTCATTTATTTTATCATACTACTAATTTTTACTTTCGAGTTGACACATTTTTTCTTTTATAAAATGTTTCGCATTTTTTTTCCTATACCGTAATGCTAAATTAGCTTTCCCTTTACATGTTAAAAGAAAAAACTAATTATTTATGAAATATTTTGAAATTTTAAAAACATTATATTATAAACAAATGCTTGAGTTACAATGTCACAAATTTTTATAAAAATTGAAGCATTTTTTTCAGTCCCAAAATGTGCTCTGCTTCAAGTTCATGCTCTCGTACATATGGCGAAAACAGCCTTAAGGGTAGTTAATTTTTCATAGATTGTATGAGAAAAATTTATATAAAATCTATTATTTGAAAAAAAATAATAAAAATGTGTGATACTTTATATTATATTTAAAGGTATATTAATTCTTAAAAACCTTTAAATACTGAATAATGAACTTAACCCCCTTAGCTGCCTATGAAAATTTAAATGATTCACTCTCCAGTGCCACAGTTTTTCACACAGGCACATGAAGTTATGTGGTGCATTTGAGGAAAAGAAAAGGCATAGAGAAGTAAATCCTTTTCAAACACTGTCAAGGTCATTTTATTGCATTCCAAAGCCTTTCGAACAGTTTAACTGATAGTAACACAATGCAAAGAATCATACTTTGGAAAGGCATATGTATATGCCCTTGGCAATAAAGGGGTTAATAATAAATTTGAGGAATAATTTAGATATTGCTCCTGTATGTGCAAAAGATAGGCTTTGATTTTTTTTTAAAAAAAATTATTATTTAATTTTTCTGTTTAATTTTAATTAGAGTAAACAATTGTTTTATGTATTTATTGTTTTGCAATTATGTAACTTAAAAATTAGTGCCTTAACACGATAAATAACTTAACTAAGTATTTTCTTTTTAATTATGTACTTACAAAATATTTTTTTAAAAAAAAGATTTTTATTTTGGTTTACTTAAAAAAATGCTTTTAGAATAATTTGCTTACATTTTTTTTATTTATTTAATCCTTCAACTTTTAATGCATTATTTGTCTAGTTTTTAAAAAAAGTGCAATTTATTGGTGAATGTGTTTATTTTTATTTTATTTAATCTCGTTCCTTGAATTCAAATTACAAAACATTTGATAATGGAAGAATAGATCTGCTTCTA
>BMAV01019597.1:10284-26057 GCA_019973955.1 Trichonephila inaurata madagascariensis
AATGTATACAAAAATGTAAAATGATTTATTGAAATGAATACTCATATTATAAACGGTTTTGAATGAACTGTAATTTTAAGCCTCGCAGAATTAGCATTTAGAATAAATGTTAAGTAATAAAAAAAGAATATAAAATTCTAATGAATAACAATTGTGTTATTTTTTTTTAATATTTAAAGCGAGAAAACTTCAAAATGTTTTAGCCAGGGATCAGGTGTGCACTCGATACTAAGGTTAATGGTCGCGAGGAGTGATGCACCCCAATTCTTTTTTTTATAATTATTTTCAATATACAAGATAAAAAAATCACAATTTCAGTGAATAATTTAACTAAGAGAAAATATACTTACCTATTTCTAGGATTTTTCTTTTTGTCTTTCATAATTTGAGAAAATATCCAATAAAACTGAACTAAATTGTTCCAAATGTGCGTGACCTTAATAAAGGACACAAATCACAGACACTTTTTGCTAACATTACAGGAAAGTTATTTGCAAGCAAAACTGTCACATTTTGTTCACGTTATTGTAATTTTAATGTCCTTTGATGATCGACAAATATCCTGTTTAACTTTTTCTTGCTTGTGTCTTTTTGACAAGGCGAAGTGCATTTTGTGGTACACTTATGGCTTCATATTTTCTTGATAAAGTTCTTAATGTAGCTATTGAAAATTTTCCTTTCGTTTCATGCTTATTGCTTTTCTCAAATTTACTTTCGCTAACATGATTAATATGCATTATTTCAGCAAGTGTTTCCCTTGTTTGATCAGCTTCAATTACCTTTCAGAGAGATCACAGATGACAAATTCTTTTTTTATATTCTGCTCATTTACATTTATAAACCATAATCAGTCGTACAACATCTCAATTAAAATCACTAAGTTATTCATAGAGAAAAATGCAGCATGTTCAAGAAAATATTTTTGAAAAATAGTGGTCGTGCCGGGAACTCGGTCTAAACAGGTACCTTAAGATTCTAAAAAAACGTTTGCCACTCCCAAAAAAGGAGATATGTTATCAATTCATTTTAGCTCCCATTAAGACTGTCATATTAGAGGATTCTCTGTCAAGGTCATTGGTAAAAAATAAACAGTTTTCCCAGAATTAATGATTTTTGTATTATATGTTTCAGTATACTCATTAAAATAAATCTTGGCCAATTAATCCTTCAAAGTGCTCAATATGCTTATCCATGTATCATAAAACTCTTTCACATTGTGAAAAAAAGCGCAACAGAATTATATAATTTACGACTTCCCTAAAAAAAGGGATGCAGATAACCATACAAGTAAGTTCGAAAGCCAGCAAAAGTAATATTTTAGGTTAAAAGAAACGTAATAAAAAAATCTCTCATCGTAGGATTACAGCAAAGCAAACAAAATATTTTTTTTATTTAGTTATAGGATCAAAGATAGCTAATGAGCGTTCAAAGTAGAATCTTTTATTTTTTATGACCTTTTTTCACCAGATCATATATATAAATCATATCAATGTAAATATGTATTTTTTTATTATATCAGAAAGTATTTTGTCTTTTTTCATTCCAGTAAATTAGTTTTTTTAACCTTTTATTTTCGATATGTTCGCGCCCCCCTTGAAGGGTTATCGCACCCCCCCCAGGGGGGCGCGCCCCACAGTTTGAGAAACACTGCTGTAGAGTCAGTATGCATGGACAATTCTTCAAAGGACTTTTGGAGTCTTCTTTTCTGCCACGTCTTGTTGCGAGTGANTTTTTTTAACCTTTTATTTTCGATATGCTCACGCCCCCCTTGAAGGGTTATCACGCCCCCCCCCAAGGGGCGCGCCCCACAGTTTGAGAAACACTGATCTAAACTCAATTAATATGGCATAATCCACCTACGAACCAATGCTGAATAAGAACATAACCTGCCTTTCAGATGGAAACCGCATGCAACTGTAGCTCCAGTAGTGCTCTGGCTAGACTAACAAGTAACCACCTTAAATTTCTTTCCTTTGATAGTGACAGAAAAATGCACTCCAATTATAAAAAGTGCAGTGACCATCCAGCTTCACCGGATCACTATCTGGGTTACATCCGACTGTCTAAGGGTTAACCTATTATCCGTTCCCCTTATTATTATTGGTATTTTGTCGGTCAACAATCTTCTGGAGCTGATCTGACATATGTCAGCTCTTTCCAGGATAAGCAACAGAAAACACAGACGTCACTGTTTCATTAATTAAGAAGGTGAGATTATCCATTACTTTGTTCATGGTGGAAAGTAATGCCTTAAATTATATATATTCCCGGGCCTAATGACTAAGAAAAATCTAATTTCATAATAAAAGAAATCTGAATCAATAGCCTGTTAAAATACAGGATTTCGGGCTTAAAGAATCCAAAAGTAATGGCTTTTTATTACAGAACTACATATCAGAAAGTAATACACTGTTCATCTGTCGATTGAAAACCCCTTCGAAAATTTTTGTGTCTAGTCCAATCGGCCGCACGTGTGTGCATTATTTGGCAATCGCAGATGATAAACTCGTTACACTGACTTCATTACTAAAGATGTGGACGACGCAGTAAAAGGTGCAGTGCGTAATTTGGTTAGCGGAATTAAAGTCAGTCACGCGTGTACAACGAAGTGTTCGAACAGAATGGAATGTCGCCACTGGCTTGCCTAATATACTTATCAGGACTCCTACAAAATAAGTCCCACACAATATTAGCAATGTCTTCTTTCTTGAAAACTTAAGGATAGTTGCTTTTTTGAGATACCAAAGTTCTCCTTAAAAGCTCTTTCCCATTTCATTTACCATTTTGATGTCAGAAGATTGAGATTCCATTCTGTTCTAACTAGTCGCTGTACATGTGTGAGTGATTTAAATTCCGTTAACATAGTACGCACTGAACTTTTGCTATGGCGTCTACGTCTTTAGTAATAAAGTCAGTGTAACAAGTTTATCAGCTGTGATTGTCGAATAATGCACGCACATGCGCGGCATGCACTTTATGCCCCGACAACCTATATATCAAAAGAAGAAAAAAAGATTTTTCATTAAAAATTAAATAAATTTTATTTAATTAAGTAAATAAAGTTTAATTTACATTAAAATTAATTTAATAAATCTTATCTTCCAAATGCAAAGGAAAACAGACAAATAGATGGATAAAATAAAAACCAAACATATAATTTTTTTTTTTTGAAATTTAAAAATTTCTATACAAATCACTAATTTTTCAATGATATCAGAAAGAAAAGTAAATTACTTTCCACACTTGATTCATATTTGACATTCTTCATTGTCAAAATGACAATCGAAAAATATTGGAAAAATGAAAAAGAATAGCTAAAAAACATTCTTCTTCTTGACGGTCATCAGGAGAACTTTCTTCCTTAAGAAGCAAGTGCTTGACGTGATAAAGAAGCTTCAATCAATTGTCATGAAACAGTTACAAAAACGAGCAATAATTAAGTGCATTCTCAAACTCTTGAAGTTTTCATCCGTATTTCTGTCTTTGAAACAAGTGGAAAAAATAACATTCTTCATGTATCAAGACTTTCATAAAGAAGAAACTTCTCTCTGAAGGACATTTGAAGGTTGAGAATTTAAAAAAAAAAAAGAAGAAAAAGAGTTAAGAAAAGAAATAAATGAACTGTTGAGGAAAATGGCTTGCAACTTGAAAGATAAAAATATCTTTTTTAAGTAACAAACGGAACATAACTTATATTATAAAGTATAACTGCAGGATGAGTTCACAATGATGTCTAACAAAAATACTGTATGTAAAAGGTAAGGGTTCTGTCTTCTTTTTTTCTGAAGAAAAAACAACGTTTCTTACTCACTTTTTATTTTAAATATAACCTAAAATATAATTTACTGTGTTAGATACAATTGTCTGCCAGCGTTCTGGCACCTTATATAACCCCCAGAAAAAGAAATCCTCTGTTTTGGATTTAAAGTATTCTTCCATTGCCATTTGGACACCCTTATAATATATATATTTATTTCCATCAGGAAAGTTTTGCAGCGTCTTGAACAGATGATAGTCCGATGGTGCAATATGATGAGTACCTACTGGCTGAGGTACAGTTTCCCAATCCAACTCAGGCAATTTTTTTATATGGTGTTTCTTGCCACGTGTAATTTAGCGTTGTTGTGATGAAGAATCACATGCTTTTCGATGGCCAAAGATGAAAGTTTACGTTGAATTTCTTTATTCAAAACATCTAGTTGTGCACAGGAACGTTTATTTCATTTCCTTTCAGAAACTCATAGTGCACTTTACCTTTGCTCTATTACCTTTAACCCACTCAGGGGGCTCACCTTCTTTAGGTGGGTACGGGTGTCACAATTCTGAGGTACCCTAATGATCTTTTCCTTTTCCCAAGGGGATTACAATCTTTGGTAAACATGGGTGTCACGACCCCGGGGTACCCCAGTGATCCTTCTCTATTTTCGACCCTCCATCTTGTCATCCAATTTCTCCCTTTCTTTTTTTCCCGTCCAGACCACAGACCTATGAATGTTTGGCGCAGTATAGCCCAAACTGAATCTTGCGCCATAAAACACCATACCCACACACTCACACTCACTATTACCATTAACATAACATAACCTTTTACTGATGCACGCCAGGTTTGGGTAAATATGATGGTGTCTTCCCTTTGTAATCATATACTTTTTTTCTAACCATGTGTTTGTACATTATCCACTTTTCATCTCTAGTCACCAAGTAGTCCAAAACGGTTCTCTTTTGTGATGAGCAAGACTTGAAGAACATAAACCGAAATAATGCCCATTAAATATTTTTCGCTTAATTCGTGTGGCACCCGAACCGAGAAATTGACACGAAATACCAAGGCTATTAACTCAATCCAAAGCAGTAGTCTGGTTAATTTTAAGCGTGGAACCTACTTCTGTGGAAGGTAACGTGACATTTGTCCTCATCAAACTGCGTCGAACTTTGTCACTAACTTTCGATGGCTTTCCTAATCTGGTTTCATTTTTCAGAGAAAAAACACTAAAGCAAAACTTCTCAAACCGTCCTTAGCATATTCGAGCCTTTACTGTTTCTTTTCCAAACACGTCGCACAAATTTCTTTTTGCCTGTATTGCGTTTTTCTTGTTTTGAAACTCAAACAACGCACATTGTCTTACTTGCACTTTTTCTTCTCTCATGTTGACAGTTTTAAACATTTTTAAAAACTGGCTAAAATGTGAAAAAATGTGTATAAATTATCAAAAATATACTACTATATATCTTTACACTGGTTTAAGTCGGATAGGAGTTCTTGCTAAGGATCAACAATGCATGAAAGTGCTCGAGTGTTCAAAAATGAGAGAACTTTCTCTTATACTCAATATACTTCGATTTCCTTCAGAAGTGAAGGACAATCGATATTTTTTCGTTTCAGATACGACCCAACTAAGTATTCTCTCTGGTATTCCATAGAATTTAAACAGTAGCACATATAACTTATGAATTTCGATATTTAATATATATACGTAAAAATAATATATTCCCTCTAGCATCCTTTAACTAACTCTTTTTAATAATATTTAAACCAGATTTTATTCTTTGGTTCAAAACTAACACTTAAATCTTAATCGCAATCAAATAGTATCCGAAATCCCTGTCCCACCCATTTTAACCAATCAGAGCTAGTATTACATAATAATCACGTGATTGTCACTGCCGGTATATAAAGCGATAATCTTGTGTGATCTTTCTCTCTTTGTTTTTGTGTTTTGTCACGTAGGATGTCGCTGCTGCTTGTCTCTTTGTCTGTTTTGCTTTCGACATATAATCGTCGCAGTTTTTGTCTCCAGCTTGTCGTCTTAAATATGTGTAAATATGGCTTAATGTGTTCGCGTGAACGCATGCTTTTGTGAAGTCGTAACGCTTACGATGTTTATGTGAAAATAAAGAATAGTAAAATGCAATCTGAAGTTCTCAACTTATTCGAAAATGACCAACACCGGCCCACTACGCAACACACATATATCACATGATCATCTTTCAATTTTTGCATATGCGAAAACAATTCTATAGAGATTTGAATTTATTTTGAATTTGCTTTTTGATTCAACCTAATTGTACTCTTGAAAACAGTTCACTCACTTGTTTCTCAATAGAATAGTTCTATTATTATTTGTAGAAATTTAGTTTCCTAAATCTGATATCTTACGCTGACATAGTTAGCGTTTTGTTGTGTCATAGTATATGCAGGGTGTGTGTCCCAGGATTATTGGAACACACTTTAAAGGCAAGTAGGGGACATCACAAGGAGTCAGATTTGCGTAGCAACCCATAGCCAGAAACGTCATGGGAAAGTAGTATAACAGGTACAAAAGACGAAGATATACAAGACTGAGATAATTTGAAATGTTTATTGGTCAACGCTGAGTCGTGCTGGAAATTCGAGTCAAACGTGCCCCTTAATCACTATTTCCATAACCCAGAGCTTCTCAAAATTTCAATATCTGCGACCCAATATTCAATCATAATTTTCATCGTGATCGCCCTCCCCTCCGTATAATAACGTATTGAATTCAATAATACTATTCTTTTACTTTAAGGTCACAATTCTACTTTAACCTTTTAAGTTTCAATGTCGTATAAAGGTATCGCTAAGACAAAGCATTAATGGTCCTGGACGTATATTTACGTCTTTCCGAAATACGATCTTTTTTACGCACTGTCATCCATAAAATTACTCCGTAGGATTTGGAATGTATTAAAGGGACCTTGACAGTGTTTGCAAAGGATTTACCTATTTTATTTATGACAAGCCCATGGGATCACTGGTGATTATTAAACTTGTTCTTAACTTAATACTGTTATATTAATTCTAAAATATATTTGCTGTACTGATACATTTATAAGAATATCATATCAGTGTAAATGTGTATTTTATCTTTTATTATATCAGAAAGTATTTTGTTTGTTTACTTTCATAAAATTAATATATTTTTTTTTAAAATAATCTTTTGTTTTCGACTTTTCAATAGGCTCGCACTCCCCCCTAAGAGTTATCCTGCCCGCTAAGGGGGCACACCCCATAGTTTGTGAAACACTGCTTTAACTTCGTAATAATCCATATTCAAGCAAATTGTGGTATCCGGTGGTCCTGTACATCTCTCTTTGGGTTCCATTTGCTAAACGTTTTTGAGGCTCGATCATTTCTTCCTGCAAATTCGTAAATAAGGTGCATATCTGCAAGTTCGGCGTTCGTAAAACGTTCCATACTGCAAACAAATGATGATGACTCAAATGACTACGAAAAAACTGGCTTTCTTCTTCCAATGTTCTAGTGAACGATGCTATCTAGCGCCGAACGAATATGTTTCCGACCATAGTTTGCTATGCAAATCTGAATCCTTGTGATGTCCCCTACCACCTATTCAAATTTGTCCCAATAATCCTGGAACACTCTGCATATCGTCGGCCTAGTTATCAAAATGCGTAACTCCTTCTGGAGTACTAATTTGAAATAGGAGTGCTACACGCCAAGTTGTTGTTTATGTTCGCCAAGAAAGGCGATAATATTGCAATATAGTAACCTTGATATTTCGTATCGTAAGGTAATGTGATTGTAAAGGAGATAACGTATATTAGAGTTAATTTTTATTGGTTTTTTTCCCGCGGTAACCCTATTAATTTCAGATGATTTTCATTCGATTTCCTTAAAAATTTAATCATTTTCATTATTATTATTATATAATGTTTATTAAATTATATTCATATTCATTATTGATTGATATGGACTATTTTTAACCTATTTCTATGTTCTTCATTTTAAATATATTCCAAAGCATTTCTGTACAATTTTTTTTCTGAAGATTTGCTACCGTTGGACGCCATCTTCGATTCCACGTAAATGGACAGCAACTGCTGCTTGGCGCGATTAAGGAAAAGCGCCAAACAGCGCTTGGCGCGTAGCACTCCTATATCATATTTAGGATATAGGCTGACGATATGTGAATAGATGCTTTCGATTCTGAAACTTCGAAAATATCATTTTGTTAGAAATGGACTAATAGACAAGAATTTAATTTCATTTCTCAGAACCAATACATCCTATTTCGAACCAGATGAGGAGGAAGGTTTTAAATACAGTCACTGTGTGTATTATACACCAAATTAATGGCAAAGAATAATCAAAATATTTCCGTTTTCGTCCTTTACTTGCTTTTTATATTAATTTAAACCTATCTCATAAATTTTTCCCTGTTTTTTGGCCAATTCCTAAAAAGTGGGCTTATAACTAAGCTGAAAATTGGATAAATTCTATTTCGTAAATATTGTCGTGAAGTGGAACAATTTTCACTGCATAATAACATTTACGAAATTGTATCTGGAACATTCATATATGTTAAAGATGCATGTGATAAAAACAATTTAAATCTCTAATATTATCCAAACTTAATGAAGTTAAGAAGCATGAAGTATTTCTTGCGCAATTTGTGCTCAGAAATTTTTGAAAGATATGAATGTTAATTAAATATTTTGCTATTTTATTCGTAGGGCAAGGGGAAATTTGGATTTTTTCATCGTTTCGCTGCCGAAAGGGATTGTGGCTTGAAAGATGGTTTGAAAAGGCCACGAAATAATACTCTTCAATAACATCCGGTGAGTAAAAATGGCTTTCACGACAAACTACGTCTCAAAATTTCTTGGTAAAAAATAAAAAAAAAGCACAATATGAATACAGGTAAATGTAGAAGAATCTAGGGTCTAGTTGGATTATATATATATATTTGGTGAATAAATAAGCCTTTAAAATTTTCCGAGCTATATAAAGAAGATAGCGGATGCAACATTGGAGTAAAATATTTGACAAAGACTGTCTGTTATTTGAAACTTTGAGTACAGATTTCAATTGTTTTGCACAACATTTATGGGATTTTTAAAAAAAGTGATTGTGTATTATTTGTTTCCAGTCAGAAAAAAATTATTTTAATCTCTGAAGATTTCTAAAATACACATATTGCTGTTTTCTCCGAAAGAACGAAAAACAATGACCTCATGGGATTTCACATAATGCGACGTTAATATTCAATCAACGAACTAACAATCAATTTCCACAATGAAATTTCAGCTAAACCTTGTCGCTGTATTTTATCTAAATAGAAAAGTGCAAAATGAGAAAAGAGATACAAGATTAAATTATTCCAAGTGATTACGATAATCATTAAGTCCTTTATATAAATATTCCATTCAGTTTTATATTTATATATAAAAATCACGTGTCACAGTGTTTGTCCGCGATGGACTCCGAAACTACTCAACCGATTCTAACATTATTTTGCATATTGTGTGTCATTTCGTCCAACTTAAAATATAGGATATTTTTTATCTCAATTTTTGGTGTCATTATTTTTTATTGCCTGAAATGCGTAGAATCCGGGAAACCGGAAAATTTGCGTAATGTCCGAATGCGTGTGTGCCTGCGGAAGCGAATTTTGTAGACCAAGCGCATTGAAAAATTAGTCTCTGGCGTATTTTTAGACTGGAAATCGGAATTTGATATCTAATATTAGAAACTGTCGTAGCTTTGCCGTATAATCCTGGAAGACCGTATTTTACACACACCCTGACAGTGCCTTACCTTAAAAGTCTTGGAGCGCGAAAAGGAAGTCACTGACGTATTTTGAGACGTGCAAATTGAATCTGATATCCGATATCAGAATTTGTCTCAAATTTGCCGGATAATTCTGGACGACCGTAATATAGACACACCCTGGCAGGGGCTTACCTTCAAAACCTTGGATCGTGAAAACTTGATCCCTGGCTTATTTTGAGATGGGCAATCTGATTCTGCTAGCTATCCGATGTTAGAAATCGTTGCAACTTTGCTAGTTAATACCGGATCACCGCATTTTTGACACACCCTGGTAGGGTGGGGCGTGAAAATTTCATTCCTGGCGTATTTTGAGATGGACAATCTGAATATGACATCCGATATGAAAAATTGTCGCAACTTTGCTGGATAATTCTGGATGACTTGGAGCGAGAAAAGTATTTTTCTAGTCATTTTCGGGATGATGAACGAGAATATTTAATCAGATATTAGGAATTGACGTAACTTTGCGGATAATGTCGGTCGTCCCTAATGCCTCTTCCCAGTGCCGACCTTGCAGGCTCAGGAGAGGCGAAAGTAATCCCCGGTTGCGTCTAAGGAATGGAAACGAGAATCCGAAATTAGATTTCGGAAACTAACATAAATTTGCAGGATATTGCCGAAATTAGAGAGAATGGCTTCGCGTTCTAGTCCCACTGACGAATTTTCATTCCCTCTAGAGGCTGAATTTGCAAGCGTTAGGACACCGAAATTCAGTCATGTGCGTGTTTCGGAGCGGGGAAGGAGAATCTGAAATCGGATTTTAGGAATTCTGGTAAATTTACCGAATAATGTCGGACAACTGTAATATGCGCCGACAGTGGTGTCAGTATAACTTGCAAACGTAGAGAGGCAAAAAGTGGATCCCTGACGTATTTTGACAGAAGACCGATCCGAATATTCAATCAAAGTCGAGAAATTTCCGTTACTATGTTCAATGCCCAGGTGATCGTATTTTAAGCGAGCCATAGCAGGGGTTTAGCTTTAAATTCTTGGAGTGTGCAAAGTGCGTTCCCGGTGTTTTTCTGGCTGGTGAACAAGAATCTTAAATCGGACTTTAGAAACTCCAGTAACTTTGCCGGATAATGCCGGACAATAGTACTGCCAACCCCTTCATCAACGGAACTTGCAGGAGCAGAGGCGCCAAAAGTGGGCACCATGTACGTCTCAAGATGGGAAATGAGAATCTGGATTCGGATTTCAGAAACTCTCTTAATTTTTCTGGATATTGCTGGAAGGAGGTCAAATGGTTTTGCGTTCGAGTCCCGCATACGTATTTTTATTACCTATAGCGAATAAATTTTCAGACGCTACCCTGCGGACATACGATAAACAGAAAATTACATTGGCAATTACATTTTCAGACATTGCGGCCACTTTGTTATATATGTGGACAAACTGCACATTCAGGATTCCAGCTGTCATTATACATTAAAAATTGCTAAAAATCAACACTATTGATCTCATTTATAATATTAAATTTTCGTATGCTGTTACTAACAACTTCACAAATAATTCATGCGTTATACTATACTCAAACAATGAATAAAACGTAAGATTTTAAAAGAAAATATGTTGTTTTATTCTTTATTTCAATTCCCCAATATTGTAAGCAAAAATTCATTTACCTGCATTGAATAGCAAAGAATAATATTTAATCAACGTATTAAAACAAAGCCACAGCAACGAGTGGCAGGGTCAGCTAGTTGATGTATATAATTAATATACACATGACTTGTAATCATTATAATGCTACTATATAGTTTCTTCACGAGCCATTTGCGCAATTTCATAAAATATTTTTGAATTGGAATATAGAAACAAAATTAAGTATTTTTTATTTAACTGATTAAAATTTTGAAAAAAAATTTGCGTGATTTGCTCGATCGTTCTGGAGACATGGTAAATAAAAAAAAGACAAATGTATTTATCTTGTTGTAAACTTTGGGTAAAATACGTATTTTTTCGAATTTCAATTAAATTTCTCTTAAAAATAAAGTGCTTATCTTATTTCCTTTTTTTTATAATTACTTTCATTTAAAGATTGGAGTTTCCAATCTCAAAAAATTCGAGAACATTTATTGCTTTCTCATCAAAGCCTAAAACATCACTTGACTAAATCTAAAAGAAAAAGGGAAAATAAAAAACGGGATTAACTCAGGCAAAGAAAGAAATGTTAAATATAAGTTAAACTACACATAAATAGATTTAATTTAAAAACAGGAAGTTGCTGGAAAAATAATTTCATGTACTAATAAACTTCCAAGAAAAGTTCCTTAGAAAATACTTATTAGTTTGCTAAAAGTAATTTTTATTACAGAATTCTTGTTTTCTTCATGATGTATAATTTTCTTTAGTTAAAAAAATTTTAAAAAAATGAATTAAAAAAAATGCGATGAAATAATTAAAATCAATTATACAATATGCATCAACTTATAAAATATTATCGAATTAACAGAGATATGTAATAAGAAAAAGGCATAATACAAGTACAGTAATAAACAGGAATGTTGAATAATTTTCATTTATCAAAGCAAATTTAATTTCTATTTTAAATAATTAATTTCTTGTTTTGTTAAGCAATATAGATATCAAGTTCGAATTCTTAAATTAGTTTTGGGTAGTAATAGTACTCATTAAATTTTAATTGGTGAGCTAATATAATTTTTATAACATTTCAACAGAGTTGATTTGATTTTTTTATAATCGTCACATTTTCGAGCCTTACGAATTATATTGGGGAAAGACCTCCTAATTCCGAATCCTGGACAAGATACGATTGAGCTTTTTTGGGCCACTTTTAGAAAATTCCACCTCGACAAAGCAAGTCACGTGTTCGCGTCCAGCTCTACTCGACCATCATTGTTAAAAGTGTAAAGAAAAATCCAAATTTATTAGCATGGTATATGTGCATTTTCGAAAATAAACTTCGTATGAATAGAAAAGGAAAATACAAAATTAATTACTCATAACTTTTGCATTACCGACTTTTTTCAGATAAAAAAGTAAGCATTTGGAATGAAATTGGGTATGAAAATGTATTACAGGGTTAGTGAACGTTTATTCCATCGCACTTTAAAGTAACGCGTGGTGCCCCTGTGAGTTGGCACCCCCTCCATTAACTTCTACATCAAGTCAACTAGAGTAATTTGAATCTTGATCAGAAATAAGGTGCATCAACCTCTTTACCTGGTTGATTTTCAGTGGCACTAGGCTCCAACTTGGCCGCCGGCCACAAGTTAGTGACCATGACCATATAAAAGAAGAGCAAAGTAAAATTAAAAAAAAATATAAGAAATTGTAAAATTCTTAAAAAGGAAAAGAAAAGAAGTACCAAGAGTGTGTTTCTTTGTTTTGTAATAATTAAAATTTAATAATAACAATTAATTAAAGTGTATATGATATATCTGATATATGCATTACTCCTAACAAATATCAGAATTAATACACACACACATATATATAATCCATAAATATATACAAATAGCTATAAAACTTAAGTATAACTAGTCAAGATATGAAATATATATAATTATTTCTAATAATATATATATATAGATAGATAGATAGATACATATATATAATTTTATGCACTTTCCAAAATAAACTTTTCTAAAAGCGGATAATATAGAGAATTTCCAATGATGTATAAAATGAAGAAAGTATATGTGTCAGAAACTCTTTTAAAAGCTAAAAGGAAAAAACCGAATTTTTTGGGAAAACTCTCTGAAACTTCTATCAGAGATAAACACTCATTGAGATTCTAGGAAGTGAACTTTTTTGTCCGTTTTTTCTCTATTTACTCTTTTACTTCAGTCTTTTAGGAAAAAAAATAATATTATGTTTATATATTTTATATGATTTTCATTTGATAAATCTAAGGAAAAATGAAAAAGAGTAAGCTTCAGATTTTTAAGATAAAAAAGTATCAAACTGAGAATTTGTTAAAAGCATACTAACTTTTTTAAACGGTGAGGTTTTCTTTTTTTTTTTGAGAGAAAGCATACAAGTAATATTTTTACTATTATGGAGTTGTATGTATGTTATAGCATTTTAATATCTGTATTAGAGAAAGGGATTGAGAGAGATAGGAAAGGTTTGCAGTTACTTCATTGCAATTAATATCTTCAAATTCTAAAATGAAAAAAGAAATCTTCAAATTCTAAATTCTATTTGAGAAAAAATTTCAAATGAAATTTATTCTCAAACAGAATAAAATTTCAAATATAAAATAAATGTACTGATATACTGTTTATGGTTTAGTATTTAATGCATTAAAACGTTTTAGAAAGGAAAAAAATCCACTTAATCTTACCAAATATTCGTTTTAGTTCTGATTTATTATTCAATAAGTTCCCTTTGAGTAAAGAATATGTATATGCTATTCCATACTTATAAAAAATATTTTTACACCACCAAAAATAAATATTTGATTTATAAACTAATTATATCATTAATTTATGAAACAGATATTTACCCTTAATAACTTCCTTAGTTTATAGGTCAAAATTTTACAGGTCTGTACTTTTTATATATGCAAATTTAAAAAGAATGGTATATAATTTATTGTCAAAAATATTTCTTGAATTGAATAATTGGAACAATATTTCCACAAAGAAAATATCGTTTTTACTACTGTTTCAGAATCAGGAACTGAAAGTATTTGTAAATGAAAAAAATGGTAACAAACTAATTTGTTATATTTTTTTGTAAATCACACTAAAGTATATAATCATTAGGGTTTGGCTTTGTGCGATTTACTATAGATATTCTTATACCTAGAATTTAAATTACAAACTCTAAAGATGACATCTAACTAACTATAAAAAATAAATGGATAACATGAGTCAATCAAAAATCTTTTTACTACATTACTATTATAAACATAAACACTTGTTTTAACATAGGCTTGTTGTTAATATAAATTGTAGAAATTAATATACACTTAAAAATAAATCTATACATATAAGCTTAACAAGAGCAGCATCCATGATTGATAAATGTTGCAATCAGACAGAGGTGATGCTTGACAAGATATCAGGATCTGGAAGATTTTTTTATTTCGTTAAAAATTATTTTTAATAACGTACAAACATTGTAAAAGCGAGTCCATAGGAAACTGCAAAAACGCAAGAAAACATCACAAATTGCAATTGAACTAACTCTCTTTCTGTAATTTCAACGTCACAACTAATACCTTTGTTCCTCCCTCCCTCCACGGAATGCTGAAAAAAACATTCTACAACATTCCACCTTAGCTCATTGCTTGAAAGTTGGTGTGATGACGTCAGTGATATGACATCGGGAAAAGTGTCAGTTAACATTTGCAGTTTTACTGCAAAAGGTGAGCGTTTTTACAAACTATTAACGTGATGTCTTAAAAGTTCATATATGTTCACTGAAGAGCAAATAATAAAAAAACTGGTACAGGCATGCGTATGTAAATAAAGAGATATGGAACCAATCAGAGTACGGCGCTCCGGTCAGCAAAGTCTATATAAAAAAACGAGTGTCTGGCACAGCTGTTAGATATGTTACTGCTGCTACAATGGCAGGTTATCAAGATTTAAATGAGTTCGAACGTGCTGTTATAATCTTCGCACGAGAGATAGGGCATAACATCTCTGAGGTAGCAATGAAATTTGGATTTTCACGTACCACCATTTCACGAGTGTACCGCGAATATCGGGAATCCGGTAAAACATTTAATCTACGACATCACTGCATCCAGAATAAGATCATGCAAGAAGGGGAACAACGAGACGAATGACAAGAATCTTTAAGCGGGACAGACGTGCAAACCTTCTGCGCATTGCTGCAGATTTTAATGCTGGGCCATCAAAACGTGTCACCTTGGGAACCATTCAACGAAACATCATCGATATGGGGTCTCGGAAAGTCTCACTCGTGTACCCTTGTTAATTGTCCGACGCAAAGCTTTACTCCTCGCCTGGGCCTATCAACACCGACACTAGATTGTTGATGACTGGAAACACGTTGCCTGGTCTGACGAGTCTCGTTTCCAATGGAATCGAGCTGATGGTCGTGTATGGGTATGGAAACATACTCATGAATCCATGGACCCTACATGTCAACAGGGGAGTGTTCGAGTTGGTGGAGGCTCTGTGATGATATGAGTCGTGTGCAGTTGGCATGATATGGGATCCCTGATACATCTAGA
>BMAV01019597.1:26157-50536 GCA_019973955.1 Trichonephila inaurata madagascariensis
GATTGTTGATGACTGAAAACACGTTGCCTGGTCTGACGAGTCTCGTTTCCAATGGAATCGAGCTGATGGTCGTGTACGGGTATGGAGACATACTCATGAATCCATGGACCCTACATGTCAACAGAGGAGTGTTCGAGTTGGTGGAGGCTCTGTGATGATATGAGTCGATGTGCGGTTGGCATGATATGGGATCCCTGATACGTCTAGATATGACTTTGACAGGTAACAGGTGCGTAAGTATCCTGTCTGATCACCTGCACCCATTCATATCCGTTGAGCATTCCGACGGACTTGGGGAATTTCAGCAGGACAATGCGACACCCCACACGTCCAGAAGTGCTACAAAGTGCCTCCAGGAGCAATCTTCTCAATTTAGACACTTCCACTGGTCACCAAAATTCCGATACATGAACATTATTGAACATATATGAGGTGCCTTGCAACGTTCTGTTCGGAAGAGATCTCCACTACCCCCAACTAACTCCTACTGATTTATGGACAGTCCTGAAGGATTCATGGTGCCAATTACCTCCAGTACTACTTCAGACATTGATAGAACTCATGCCAAGTCGTGTTGCAACACTTCTGTGTGCTCGTGGGAGTACTACACGATGTTAAGCAGTTGCACTATTTTTTTTTTGGCTCTTCAGTGTATATATATATATACCCAATTCGTTTTTTGTTTACACGATAGATACATTCCTTATAAATCCTTGCAAAAAAATCGTGTAAAAATTCATGCAACATATGGTAAATTCGTGAAAACGGACACACATCTCTCTCTCTTTCTTTCACAATTCATTTTTATTACAAAAAAAAAAATATTAGTGTATAGGGAAAATTTGGTCTATAAATACGTAAAACATATATAAATTCAAGTTAGGAGTGCAACTACTAACTAACAATTATTTTTCTCAACTTGATAACTAGCTCGCACGTTTATTGTGAAGATCAAAAATGTTACCACCAGTATATGTTTCAGATATGTCTAGCTCACAATAGTCGGCTTTGATTCAAATGAAAAATCTTGTTCATTATGTCTGGCATCTGCAGTTTCTCATGTGGCTTATATAATTCTAGACAACCTGCTATACAAAACTTAAGATTACGTTGGAATTTTAAAACAAGCTATATATGCCGCTATCATAAGTAAGGAAATTCTGTTTCATACTTGTAACAAATTTCAAGCCCTCGTGAATTAAATAAGCTGTTAATAACTGCATATTACCATCAACTTCATCATTATCGACTTCTTCATTATCATAAGGTGTCTAAATTCGATCAAATCGTCCTCATCCAAAATGTGCAAATCCCTAATTTTTTTTTGTAATCTGTGTTAAAACAAAAATGGGTATAAAAAGAAATTCCTTATACGTGTACTGTGCTACTTCAAAATCGTGTAAAAAAAAGTTAGGTATATATATATATATATATATACGTATATGAGATGATGATGATATGGAACTAATGATGACATGGGAAGTAAGATTCCGATAAAAAGCTTCATTACAAAAACTACTTATAGGATTTAGGAGTATTCTTGCCAAGAGTGTACCAACCCCACATAGGGGTATAGGGCGCTGTTCTAGCCTACTAAACCGAGATTCAACATAAAGAAACAAATACCAAATCAAACTCAAAATTCATGCTTTCATATGCAACAACCATGCTTGTGATATGGACTATTGTAACGTTTTTCCACCTCGCAGCTGCAAGAGTGTCTTCTCGAAAAAGATATTATTACACCTTTCATATACGCATGCGCATTTTTCAGAAATTGTGGGGTCATTTCATCTGACATCACGCCGACAACTAATGACCGTCAGAAAACCAACGGCTAGATCCCACCTGCGAGGCGGAACCTTAAGTGAAATTCGAGGGTTATGATAGAACCACCCCATCTCAATGAATAGAGAGGCAGTCCGTTTGAAATACTCGAAAAGGGACGTTGTGTCTACTTCTTCCTTTACCAATAACACATTCTGCAGAGTGGAAATAATTCATAGTTTGAGTAACTTATATCTAAATGTGTGTCAGAAGTGGTGATGACACTGGCATTGCAACTAAAATGGGTGAGGGACCACAGGTAGCCATTTTTGGTACACATATCAAAGACAATGGGGAATATTTCTTGTGATATATTGCATATGGCTCTAAGGAACGTTTCGCACAGAATTCATGATATAGTATTTGAGAGAGTGAGATATATAGAGTGAGAGAGTGAACAGCGTGAGTGAGTGAATATTAGCGTTGCACTCTTCAGCTACTCGAGAGCTTTTGGTGACTGATCTCGTAATTTTTAACTATGGTAAAATGACGAGGACGATACCTGATCTGGGACCCCTTTCCAAACTTCCACATCACACCAACGGAAGAATGTTTGAGTCTTGTATTTAACGTACAACGGCCCCCTCTGCTATGCGGGTCATCAAAGGTACTAGGCTTTGACTCATAACACGCCAGCCACGGGTCCGTTACATTGACCACTGGGCTACCACCACCAAAGATTTGGAGAACGATGGTCATATTGAATGTGGATGAATTCCTCATTGCGGAAGGAATCGAATGTGTAAACTTTTCAATGTAATTTTGCATGTGTTATTATTATTAGTTTTTGCATCTCTTTTTGTGTCGTACAATGCTATATATATTTTTTGATTTTTTTTGGCGGGAATTATATTTTCTATGTCCTTATTCGCCTCCATACCAAACTTGGTGTCATTCTATAGTTAGACTGAGCTACAGTTTCTCTGAACAACGTCAGCTTAAAAATTTGTTTGTAACGGGTTCTATTAGGGTTTATACTAATCGTCTAGGGGAAAATACTCTTTAGATACGTCATATTAATTTAAAAACCTCTTTCCGTAGAGATGATTTGGTTTTGTGCAAATGCAAGTTCTATTTAAGTGCCAGTCATGTAGTGGTCGAGGTACTGGCTAAGAGTTGAAAGTAAACTGAAATTCAAGAGTTGGCGCCTGGTGGTCGCCTATCGTATGATTATTAATATAAGAGGAATCCACTGGATAGTATCAACCTTGCAGCTGAACGAGCTATCAAGCTGAAAGCTGGAACATGCAAATATATTTAAGAAAGATTGTGGTTTCCCCTTCGTTGTGAGGATACCCTTTTTCCACTATTCACGCGAACTATGTCTGAGGGAAGGAAAGAAGAACCACTAAATTCTGCCATACTAAAATCAGTTTATTATGATCGTAGTTTATATACAATGCAACAACAATTCTAGTCTAAGAGGATGATGATCCAGAGTGAGTAGACGCAACACTTATTACTGATAAATAGCTCAATTAACACTGAATCTATCCTAATAGTAACCGTTCTATTGTTAAAGTTTAATTGACTAAGCTTACTGCTAATTCCTTGCACTCACAGCTACGGTCCGTAAATGTTCAGGCTAATTTTTAATCTG
Source organism: Trichonephila inaurata madagascariensis (assembly GCA_019973955.1). Taxonomy (NCBI): domain Eukaryota; kingdom Metazoa; phylum Arthropoda; class Arachnida; order Araneae; family Nephilidae; genus Trichonephila; species Trichonephila inaurata. The sequence goes on from BMAV01019597.1 coordinate 29,585, forward strand.
ATTTGCTTTGGCTAAGGCAATGCTCCTCTTGTCTCGGGTCCATTTGTGATTCAAATAGACTGCCACTACTAGACGACGCACCGAATTAAGACTTTTCTTCTAGAACCTTATCTCACTTCACTTAGTTTACTTACCGTTCAGATCTTCACTTAGAAATCCCTCCTAACATTACTTCTCTACTTAGAAATCATCGCGAATGCTAACATTCCAATATATGTAATTCCTAATTTGCATAAACACGTTCTCTTCCTGAGTTGGTTGGAAAGAATTGCCATTCTGGCCCCAAAGAGATCCCAAGAGGACAATTAGTGGAAGTCGCGATAAAGCCCCGTCACAAGATAAGTACCTTTTATAATTTCGTTACTTAAATTCGGATGAAGATTTCTTATTGCTTCCTGAGTTTAGTTGTTCAAGTACGTTCGTAAAGTGTTAAAAATTTAATAAAATTCATTATTCTAAAAATACGTGTGCTTCTTCTTCTAACCGGGAACGCGACAAGTTTCTATTCTTTTACTCTGCTTCTCCATATATATTTTGCTGTAACTGATGGGAATTTAAAGTTTCATGGAACCTGGAGAAAAAAAAAACTAATTTGACGGGAGAAAAAGATGAATCACAAAAGTACTGTCAACTTTGAAAAATATGATCCTTGTTTGAGAAAAATCTGATTAGACATCGTTGAATGAAGAGGAAACAAATGATATTTTCATGAGCAGATGAAAATGATAAACGCTTCGTTTAATGCCTTATTCGTCATTATAAAATGATACGAAATGCCACTAACTTTTGTGCAATGAATTGGTATAAAGTAAACTTACTTTTGAATACCAGCGATTTAGTATCTAAAAATAAGCATTTGTTCTATTTCCATTTCTGTTGAAGTTAAAATGTGAGTAATTTTGTTTCATTTTATTCTATTTGCTATTTAATACTGTTGAAAGTATGGTTTTTGTGTTGTCAAATGACAAATCTCTGAATACCATGTTTTCGTTATGATTAATGGCCTATTTTATATATTAGAGAATTATTCAGCACAACATTTCAAGGAAATGATTTATTTGTGAAGAATGTTTGACGAATGTAGAAGGATTTAATGCAGGGTTTTCAAATGATAACTTTTTATTTTCATAACTTAGATTTATCTCTCTCTGCATGATCAGCTGACAAGAAATGGCATTAAAGTTAAATCTTAAGTACCCATATTTACCGTGAAATGCCTTAAGTGAACATGCATTTTAGTGAAAAATTTCTAATGAATTTTGTGAATAATAATTTCAGAAAATTGCTAATGAAATTCCATGTATTTGTGAGACATTTTTCAAATTCAATAATTTGATGCTAATAACAGAAATACATTTTGAGATATACATGACGTCTCATAAAAGTTGGGCAAAAATTTAAGACGTAACAGTGCGTATCAAAATAAATAAATTTCATTGAATAATGCATGGTTGGAATAAAAACCCAATGCTTATAAAGAGTACAGAAGGAGTACGAGGCAAAACTCACAAACAGCTATTAAGTACAAAAGCAAGTTTAATTCCATGTAATTACAATAAATGTTCGAAACAGATCCCAGCAATGTTTATTTACGCATTACAACGTCAAAGGAAGTATTGCCAATATTTTGTAAGAAACACAAGGCTTATCGCACACTTGTCCCCCAGTGGCCATGAATATGGCAACGAGTTCTTCTGCAGATTCTTTGGGGTCTCATATATAATAGCCAGCCAGCTGTATATACAAAAAGAAATCAAGAGATGAAAGATCTGGTTAACATGAAGGCAAAGCTACATGATTACTTTGCCTCGCACATCAGTTCAATAGTCTTATGTCTAGACAGTTCCGTACATAATGCATAATAGGATGGTGTTTCTTCTTGTTGAAAACCACTTAATTCACTGGATGTGTGGAAGAAAGCAGTTCAACACGTCTGGTATCACATGCCGCAGAAATGTGAGATGTTTTTCTATTCAAGACATACACGTTCTTCCCATATTGCATTTGCAAGCTGTTAATGACTTCCTCCCCCGTTAATTTTCAGCAGAAATGGAGCTTTAATGTATGAACGGATCAGGCTACTAAAACGACCAGCACTTTTGCTGACCAAACATTTATTCTTTGTTTAGATGTATACAATCACCCCTCTTAAAGTATTACCAATCTCTTATGAAAAGCATTGTAAAATTCAATGTACAATCCAAAATGTGTATCAGTAACTCAAATGGTTTCGGTACGTTTTCTGTTATAATTGCGTATTTAATTTTTACATAGCTTAAGCATTTTAAAGAAAAAAACTTCCTTTAAACATGCATTTTTTTTCAGGCAGTTCTATTGGGTAAGTCAAACTAATTCTAACTGTTTTCACTGCATTAATGAATTATTTTAAAGCAAGAGAATTAATTTGTCTTTTAACTTTTGGAATATAAAAAAAATAAATTAAAGTTTATGCATTTCTTTTTATATATATATGAATTAAATTTTATTTAAATTTGAAGCAATATTCAGAGAGAGAGAGGGAGAGACTACAATAATATTTTATTAATAATTTCAAAATTTACCCGACATGGTTTGGAAGAAGGCAATATGTTAAGATAAAAAACATTTTCTTCTGCACTTACCAACAAATTTGAAATAATTTTGTAGAACCTTTCACTCAAGCATACGTCTAACGTAATAAAAAAAACTGCAGTCACGTGTGTTTAGTGGCACAAGCGACAATAACAAAATGAAATAAAGTTTCTTTCTTCAAAATGCTCACGAGTTTCATTTCTCTTTTTTCGAAATTGGCGAAAGAAGTTGGCATTCTATTCGCGAAAAGAAACGAAACAGTTCTTTTCTGAAAGCTACTCAATGAATAGCAATAAATGGGCGTAATAAAGAGAAAAGAACTTAAGAAAAGAACCGAAGAAACTATAGTCGCAATCCACAAGATGGAAAAGTCCTTTTCTTTCTTTCTACAAAAGTTACAAATGTCATAATACTTGAAATTTTGGGAGGAAAAAGTTTTCAGTTCATCGTTGTGGTGACTGAAGAATAGTACTTACAATCGAATTCGGTTCAAAGGTGTAAGATAACTTTTTAGATGAAAATATACTTTTTTATACCATTGGAATTTACTATTAAACTATTTGTGAGTATTAGAAGAAACATTTTGAGTTCGATGTTCAGTAATACTGTTCAATCATGGTAATTAAAATGTAGTTAACTGTTTCACGATTAAAGGAGGTATTTTTTCCATTTTAAGAAAATTATTATATAATACTTAATTTGTATTACATAATATTTAATACTTAATTTAAATGCATTTTTTCGCAGAATGTCAAAAAAGAACACATGCCAAACGCAGTTACATAAACAGTAATGTTTAAAAAAAAACAGAACTATAAAATTAATTGGAGCCAATATATAAAACTTTTGTGAGACATGCTCTCTAATTACTTCAATCTGTTGTATCGTGTAAGAATATACGACAGTGCATTCTCACATACTTTAAGCTGTTCAATAAGTATAATTGTGTACAATAATAAAGTATATTCAAACAAATGGAAGCAAATGCCTGATACTGAAAAATAATTCTACGTTAATAATTCTATTCCATTCTTACACAATTTAGAAGAAGAAAAAAGAAAACTACATATTGTTATGAAATTTTTTATTTATATTTTACATCTAAACAGATTGAAAGAAATACTACTATTTTCTCTTAGCAACTTTATGGTATATTAAAGGATTAAATATATAATATAAATTTTGTAGGTATAAACAGTACATTTCCATCAAAATAATTATTGAATAATAATAATATGGAATGCATAATTAATATTATTTTACTACTATTTTAATTTTGCCGTAAATGAAAATAATTTGAGGAATCAAATCACAACACATTTCTATTTTAAAACACCTACATCAACTCGCTCATTGTTATGATTTCTTTGAAAGGTTTATAATTCAAAATAAAAAAAAATATTTAAACCTGAATGCCTCTCATATTTAAATTTAAATATTAAACACGTTAAGTAAGAAGTTTAGAATATAGAGAGATAAAAGTCATATTTCATGATATTTACGTACGGATTTATTAGGAGCAAATTTTTACAAGGGGGAGCTTAAAGTGAAAGAATTAGATAACAAGTAGTATAAAAGAAAATATGGTTAATTCCTACTTAGGTCAACAAAGACAAATCTTATTTTAGTTACTTTTTTATTAAATAATTACAATTAATATAAATATGTACGTACATATGACAGAATCACAATATTATGCAGTAAAACACCTTTTAAATTAACATTAAAAACTTCTTAACCACATTAAATTTGTAATTACATTTTTTTTAATAAAAGTTGAATATAATATGTAAGAATTTATCTTAAAATCAGTGTAATAGGAATGCTGATTTCTAACATGCATACGATTTTATTTAGGTTAAGTTATTTCATCACCACAAATATAACAAAAGCTGTTTTATCCCATGGTGCTGCCATCTAGAGAAATAATATTGACTGAAATAAATCTCTTTTACTATAATTAACAATTTAAATTTAATTAATGAACTAATATTTAAGAAAAAACTATATTAGTATCAAGTGTCAGTCACTACAAGTTTGAAAAAAGTACTTTAACTTTGGATAAATGAAAAGTAATTTATTAACGATTGAAAATTTGAACAAGATATATAAATAAATATACATAGGGAGAGTGTGAACTAATAGTAGGAATTGAACAACAGCATGTAGCATATATAGAAGTATTTTTTAGAATCATACTGAGAGACAAGCAAATATTTTTTTGACAATACTTTTACATTTATTGAACAATAAATACGTAATTCCTAGAGATCAAAGAGAGAGAGAGAAAATAAGATGTAAGTTCAATAGCAAGAATAACAAGTGTTCTGAATTCTTATCTTTCTCCATCAAAAAGTAAGCATTGAAAAGTACATCAAAGAAAAGAAGAAAGTACTCAACAGTTAAAAAAAAAACATCTATTTCAGATGAATATTAGAAACAGAAGAAATAAAACGGCTGAAGGAAAAAGAATATGAGTGAGCAAAGAAAAAATATCGAGAATAATCCAAGGACTGTCGAATGGATATGTGGTAAACGACATTTCTCGTGAACATCGTAAAATGTTCCTTTTGGGATTCACTCATCACTCAGAAGTGAGGGGAAAATACCACTCAATCCTTTTTAGGAGCGGTGAGAGACAACAAAAGTTGTTTCAATTACTTCTGAGCGAATTACTGCGAATGTAACTAACGACATAAAAAAAAAAGTTCACGCATTTGTATAATATGTTTGTTCTCTTGTTATAATGTTATTTTCTCTCTCTCACTGGCGTAACTAGTCTTGAGTGGCCCTGTATCAAAGTCCGTGGAGTCCCCTTTGTGGAGGACCCTTTTGTTTATACATTTGGGTACCCCCAAAACCTGGATACCTCATATCATTGATACGGCGGTAGCGACGCCCCTGTTCACTCTCGTGCCTAATAATTATATTCTTATAGCACTACTTCTCAAACTTTCTATATTTGCGACCCAATACACTATTATAAAAAACCACGGGGCCCCCCCCCCCCCAAAGAAATAACAATGCATTGAATTCAATAATACTGTACTTTGACGCTAAAGCAATCATTGCTTTGAATTTTGATTTGCTCATTCGAGCATTTTTGGTTCTGGGTGAAGATAAGATTTTTCAGGGCATCAATTGGCACTTCGGATCAGGATTGGAAGTTAAAAACCACAATTATCCAGACGTAATTATCCTTTTTAATAAGTTAGGAGCATTTTCAATTGCATCAAAAGTATCAGCACAAACATTTTGGCGGGCCTCTTGCTGTTCAAATGTAAGAACTGAAGGCACTATTTAGCACACATTTTTTCAATGCCAATATTATTGTGTAAAATTTGCTGTACGGATTCCTTGTGAATTTATTCTGTATCAGGAATCACGCAAATACTTAACCAACTGTCAGGTCAAACCAGATTGCCAATTTTTTCGATATTGCTATTCGTGTTTGACGTAAAAGGGAGATCGGGGCATGGATTATTTTCAACGTCAACTCGGCTTTTTTGAAAACGTGTAAACTACTCAAAAGCACTTGCACTCAATAAATCTTCATTGACATATACATTGTTCCCATATAATTTTGCCATGAAATAAGAAAAGCATCTGAATAATACAATGAGGGAAGAATGGAAATGCAATTCGTCCATGTAAATCTCGTATCTTAATGGGAAGTATTAATATCGAATACATTATTATTGTTAAGTCTTTTTTAGCTTATGTAATAAAATTACTTACTTAGTTATTCTTAAAATTTGTGCAAAAGCAGCAATTTCCGGTTGTTTAAAAATAAATCGAAATAGAAACACTTAAAATATAATTCACATTCAGTCTGGATCAAAATAAAATATTAAATAAAACAAAAATATTTTCATCCCGACCAGAATGTTTTTAATTTTAAGTAAGTAATGCGAGAAAATGTGAATTAATTGAAATACATCGATGCGGTTTGACGCTACAAGCATTTTTAACGTCCACAAGAATATATTCTTTCATTTTTTAAAGATTGTACAGTTTAGAGAATTCATAAATGGACTGGCCTCCGAAAGTTAAGGAACAACATGGTTTTCGAAACTCACCGTAAAAAAAAATGACAGTAAGAATAAAGTTTATAGTTTATATAACTGATAAAAATGAGCTTTATACAAATTTATGCAAAAAGTATTATATTTAATAGGAAATAACAGCTTTTTTTATATGAGTGAGAGAAAAATATGCATTTATCATGCTTTCGTAACTATGCGTGTAACTTTTGTTGATTTACGACTTTTGATAGCAGATTTATTGAAAATAGTCAGTGGGGTCTCGCAATGTCTGAGAGAAGCCATTTGCCCGGTTCGTTAAAGTGGAGGGTGGTCGAATAGATGGAAATGGGGTTGCCACAGGCTGATGCTGATAGGCGTCTTAATATGTCTCGTAGTGTGGTCCATCGTCTCTGGAATCAATATCAAACCGAAGCATCTGTATCCAGAAAACATATTCCAAGCCGACCACGAGCTACAACACCTGCAGGAGACCGTTTTGTCGCTCTTTTAGTCTGAAGGAGAAGGAGGAATTATGTGCTGCAACTTGTTGCAGACTACTCTGCGGCCTCATGTCGAAGAATATCCGCTGCGAAGGCGTCTTCACAATTCAGGTCTATATGCGAGGTTTCCAGTTGTGTATGTGTACCCCTCAACAGACGACAGAGAAGAGCCCTCTTATCTTGGGCAAGAGAACACGTTTCCTGGACCAAACAGCGATTGGTTTCTGTACTGTTTAGAGAAGAGTCCAGATTCACACTGGAGAGCGATTCAGGACGTCTGCTCATCAGTAGGGAACAAAGCACCAGATATAATCAATCCAACAATGTTAAAAGACACAGTTTCCGAGGTGGTGGATTAGTGGTTTGGGCAAGGATCTCACTCGGTGGTCTCAGTGACCTGCATGCATTCCAGGGAGGAACTATGACTGGTGTGAGATATAGAGATGATATCCTTGATCCATATGTCTGCCCGTCCCGTATGCCAGTGCAATTGGCAATGACTTCATTCTGATGGAAGATAATGCACGACCTCACCGAGCTGTAATTGTTGAGGAATATCTTGAGTGTCTTGGTTTGGAGCGAATGAAATGGCCAGCTCGATCTCCAGACTTAAATCCGATTGAACATCTTTGGGGGGAATCTTGGAAGACAAGTTGCTGCTTTAAGACCTCCTTCAGAGTCTTGAGGAGAGCTGGAAGAAATCTTACTTCGTTTCTGATCTTTGCTTCCCATTTCGGTAACCGAAAACTTAATTGATGGCATGGAAATTCGATGTTGCCAATGCATTCAAACTATGGTTGGGCATATCCCTTATTAAAACCCATTTTTGTTATGGTTCTGTGACATTTTACCACATAAAACTGTGATTATTATTTTTTCCAAGATTGGACTGTTCAGCGAAATTGCCTTTTTTTTGTTGTGAATCATTTTTGAATTTTTGTTATGTAAAGTGCTGTCTTGCAGTCAATACATAACTGTTTTGTGCACATGCCATCCAAATTTGAAGTTTCTACATTCATTTTTTTGCAAATAAGGCGCAAAAAACCGCTTGTTCCTTAACTTTTGGAGGGCAGTGTATATTGTAGCAGCGTAAATGCGTATGTTATTTTTTATATTAAGTCAGAATGTATTTTGTTTTGTGATTCCTTTCCGAAAATTAATAATATTTTTCAATAATATTTTGTTTTCGATGTTTTGACATGCTCGCGCTTCCTCCTTGTTGGGTTATCCCGCGTTTTTAGGTGGTTGCTCCAAACAGTTTGAGAAACGCTGAATTACAAGAAATTGTATTTTTATCTATATCTATAAAAAAAAAAAAAACAAAAAACGAAATTCAAACAATTTTTCATTGAAAAATTTCTTTTTGCTTTTTGTTTCAGTAGAAAAACCTGGAATATAAATAAAGTCACATGAGGATTTTTAAATGTTTTTAGTACGGAATAAAAGACGTGAATGCTTAAATTTTAATAAAAAAATTATTTCTATATTTCTTCGTGATATCAAACAAAGCTTTTTGTCATTGAAATATAAGAAATGTCAAAGCATCATAATATTCGTCATACGGTTGCAGTAAAATTAGTTTAATTAAATCGAATAAATTTTAATTTACACTTACATGGACACACCAAAAAATGTAACTGAAATTCAACTGTGAAAGTATTTTATGTATAGTAAATTGGAAAACATGTTAACTATGTAATAATAATATTCCATCGTTATTAAAACCCAAGTTAAACACTATTTTCTCTAAAAACAACACATTTAAAATGATTAAGCTAATTAACTTTTCCAAAAAAAATTAAATAGTGCATGAATACAATGAATGAAAAAATAAAAGGAGAGTAAAGAATATTTTCTTTTCACACAAAAGAATTTTTAACTTTGAAAAAAAAAGTACAGATCTGATGTAATAAAATACTTCTATCACTGGGCACTCACGAACAGTGACAAAAGTAATAGCAAAATAATGAGTTCTCAAAAAGTTGAGGAATTTCATTCTTCTTCTTTCAAAATTTATGGACGAAGTTGACATTTTAAAGGGAATCAAAAGGTGAAAGAAAATAAAAAGAAGGAAAAAAAAGAACACTCAAAGAGGAGCAATATAATAGCACTAATAAAGAGAGGAGAAGTTAGAAAAAGAACAGAAGATAGTGGCATGGATGAAGATTTCTTTTTCAAAACTTAAGAGTTGCGTGCAACTGAAAATATCTCGATCTGCGGAAAAGAATTTTTTTAATCCATCCATGATTGTAAGTAAAGAATGGTGTTTTGAGTCAAATTTAAAATGGAAGAAGGGAGAAAATATATATTAAAAATCTTAGAATATCTTTTCTTGAATTGCAGATCGGCATTTTTTTATAAATACTATTGCAAACTGATTTTTTTTCTTGGCTTTCCTTTACCCTCCCCAGTACTTTTAAGGATTCACGCTTTGATATTTTTAGATCTTTTCTAATGAAATGTAAATTTACTTCAATGATTTTTTTTATCATAGAAAATATTTATTAAAATAGAACTGAATTTGTGTGAAAATATTGTTTTTTAAAAAGAATATGTGTGTGTCAGAAGAGAATATCCTTGTGTTTAAAACTTATTATAAGTGAAATCATTGATAAGCAAATTTATATACTGAAAAATTATGTATGTTAAATAAAATAATAACAATCAATTAAGTAAACAAATTCTGATTTTTTTATTTTTTATTTTGCAGTACTTGAGAAAGTGTATTTTTATAAGCGTCGTACTATAAGAAAGCATTTGACATATTGGTGACGGACTTCGTATTGTTGAACTATGTGATTACAAGGTACGAGGAGGACATCAGGACCGGGAAACTATCTCCTAACTTTCACATCCCACCAACGTCAGGAGTTTGAACCTCGAAATATTGAACGTGCATCATCACGAGTCTTTTGGGGCACTGAGACTCTTAACTCATGGCATTCGAGCTACGAATTTATGAAAAAGTTGCCGAATACATTTTACAGACTTGATACAATAACATAATTGACATATGTCTGTTTGAAGCCAGCAGAATTTCCAGCGTGAATTCGTCAGTTTGCTACAAACCCAGCATCTGGAGTTGTTTTATTTGTTATCATTGAGTACACATTCCGGTTACTCATATTATAATTATATAATTATTACATAGCCCAGCGTTTCTCAAACTGTGGGACGCACTCCCTAGGGGAGCGCAAGCAAATTGAAAAGTTGAAAACAAAATATTATTTTAAAGTTATTAATTTATTTAAAGTTAACAAATAAAATACACATTTGCAATCTGATGTAACACATTTATAAATGTTCCAGTGCTGCATAATGTATTTTATAATTAGTTTAGCAATACTAAGTTAAGAACAAGTTCAATAATTACCAGGGACCCCATGAGCATGTCATATATAAAATTGTATGCGAAAAAATTAACTCTTATCTTGATAACTTCTACAATTTATAATTAATCACATAACTGCCTATTAAAAGTTAAGTTATTTGCTCCTCAATGACACCGTTTATACGTAGTCAAGCAAATGTGATATATTGAGGGGGGAAGGGAAGAAAATATATAAATAAGAAAATCCTCTGAAATAAGTAAATAATTCGCTTTTAAGTCCCTTAATTGCACTCCGAAGACTTCGGAATAATTTTATGGATATCAGTGCACAGAAAAGATTGTACTTCGGAAAGACGCAAATGTACGTTCGGAGCAATTAAGACTTTGGTTGTGTGAGAAGCTTATATACGCCGGTGGAACTTAAAAGGTTGATGTTGATCTGCAGCTTTAGCATCAAAGTATAGTGTTATTGAATTCAATATATTGTTATTTTAAGGAGGGAAGGGGGGCATGACGAAAGTTATAATTGAATATTGGATTGCAAATATATAAAGTTTTGGAAGCACAGGCACAGCCAATCATTTGGATAACTTCTGTTAACTAACCAATTTTTTTCAAGTCCATGAGTGTACTCAACATACAAATTCTCCATGATGCTGTTTTTCATCAAAATAACACATAACCATATGCTCATTGTGCAGTCCTTATTTTCTTCGTTACAGAAGGAATTGGACTGTTAGTCTGACCTCGTTCTTCAGATATGGCACCCTTTGAAATTATTTGGCTATGCATTGGCGTGACTTTGATAAGCGACCATTTAACAAAAACTGCAATACAGATTTGAAGCTGTATGGAATGATTTTCCATGTCTATAACCCAAGCCCTATTCAGCTTAATGTCCAGTTGGATTATAGCTATTACTCCAATTAGAGCCGCCCATCCGGTAGAGTGGTTAGTGACGAAACTGCTGTGCCGTAGGGCCTGGTCTCTAATTCGGGGTAGAAGACATGGATGTTTACAAATGTGTAGTGCCCTTTTGGCATGGGGTACTCAAAATAGCCATCGGACCGCAAGTCCTCTTCTGAGATTGGTGAAAGAGGAAGTGAATTGAAAGGCTGCTGACCACCTCCAGGATGTTCTTCTTCAAAATTGGGGTGGAACCGATCCAAATCGTACTGTCACCTCTATGATGATCAAATTTTCGGCTAACGACAGGTGTACATCTAGCCTTTTGAGGCGATTAATTTCGTGGCCATCGATGCGACACCATCAGACAGACGGCGTTAGTAACTGCGCTGCAGTTAGAGGTGGTTGCCTTTGGTACTGAATTCTGAATGCTGTGTTCCCCAAAGCTTTTATGGTTTAATAATGTCATTTTTCTATTATAGTGTAAGACGAACTAAAAACTGTACTAGTATTTATGATAAAAGATTAATTAACATTAAAAAAAAATTAAGGGCGAATGAAACTTTATCAAGTCCTGTATAAAATAATAAATGTTTTTCTTTACTGTTACAGACAGCTATGAAGCACAGTCACACGGGTTTCAACAACAGGATAAATCCAGTGGTCAGTACCTATAGGACGACGAGCTCTTATTGAATACGTAGTTTCTGAATAAAACAACGTATAATCTCCTATTCAGTATTGCCACTTGCGATCGCATTCGCATCCCCCCGTTTTCTTACTTCAGATCTCATTAAATTGTACTATTAATTATTAGAAAATACAGTTCCTTCTCAAAGAGAGCGTGGACCTCAAATCAGTCAAACACTAAAACAAAATCCGTGGAAGTTATCTGAAAAAGATTGAAAATCAGCTACGGGTGTATATGTCCATCGAGTAAGATTCTATAATTTGGTTTCTTTTTTGGTGAAGCCATTTTAAAACGATTAACAGTGTAATATGTGAAAGCATGAGATATCACATTTTAGTAAGCTAAACAATTTAAATGAGATGAAATGTGATGAAATATACAGTTTTTTTGTTCTTACAAACAATTGAATTGTGTAATATCGCGTAATTTTTTAATGCTGTGTTTGTAATATTTTTTTAAAATTATTTAGCTATAATTTTAGCTAAAAAAATAATACTCCATTTTTAACGTTATTTCCAATACTTTTAAAAAAATTCGAAGAATAATTGTTTTGAAAACAAGAATGCATTCAAAGTAAATATGACTTTATTTGAAAATATATTTATATTCATTAGAAAAATGCATTTTCACTGCTGATAGGGAAAAAGAGGGTAGGGGGGTAGAAAGTACTTAAAACCCAGTAAAATTGACTTTAGCTACTTAATTGGTATTATATTTTAACAAGTCAAAGAATAAGCCCAAATAGAACGACACAGCAGCAAAAATCCCTCAAACAAGAAATGTCTAACAAAAATTAGAGGAAATCATAAAAATGAAACAAAATAAGGAATAATGTGGATCAGAAGCAAAATGATCTTTGGATACAGATAAATGATGATTTTCCAATTCATATTTCTATTCATCATCCAAAAGCGTCAAAGTAAAAAAAAAAGTAGAACATATGTTTCTGCAGGGACTTAATATATAACACATTGAATTTGAATTAAATTCAATTTCAATCTGCAAATAACTGTTTTTTAAGAGACTGAAATATTTTTTGAACATGTGTGTCGATTCTGTGTTAGAGAATTAGTCATAATTGTTTCCTTATTTTCAACGTGCTGAAATAGTTTTACTTAAATTCACGAAAATAATTGACATTTGCGACGAAAATAAGCTATTTATTTCATTGAAATTAATACAGTTGAATAAAGGAACTAGTTTTTGAGTAAAATTGGCGTTATTAGAATTATAATAAACAAGTTGATTTCAAGATAATTATGCATTTTATAAAAATGAAAACGGGGAACATTCAAAATGATTGTTATTAAAATAAACGCATACCTATTTTGAAGAAACAGTCACGGGATTTTTGATAAGTTATATGAGTCATGCTTTATTTCAGTATGAGAAAGAAAAAATATGTACTCGTACATTTCATTTCATAGCTGGTTGGGTGGCCTAGTGGGTTTGTCGCTGGTCTTCTGCATCTAAGATTGCGGTTTCAACCCTGGCCCAAGTCGATGGACTTTCCTGATGCAGAAAATCGACAGTGACCATAACGTATGATTATGCGGCATGTAAAAGACCCTTGAGTACCTATTTTGCTTGGGTGCTCTCGGCAATATTAAATTCCTAGAACAAGTTCACATCGACAGAGCTCAAGTACTTCCCTCTGGGAAGAAAACTGGGTTTCAGAATTACTTGCGGCAAATGGTATCGCACTTGTGACGCACTAAAAAGTGATACCAGCTCCAGGGGAATGTACTAGGTCTGCAATGATAAAAATACCAATCTTCAGTCCCATTGGAAAAAAAAATAATTTCATTGGATATCTAATTCTCTACTATAAAATCTAGTAATGTATTCATAAAATCTCTAACTCTAGAAAAAGATAAAATTCCAATGTATTCAATGTAGTTTATTTGTTCCCTGCAATGACTATTTAAAAACAGTAATGTCTGCTGCAATATAAGTAAAATCTAGAAAGCACTAAAAAATATTGCTTTACAAAATAATGTATAAAATTCATGGATTATTTAAGTATTTGTAAGAGGCTCGCGCCACTCTCTAATGCACCTAGATATGTGGGGGAGGGGGAAGGGGAAGGGAAGGAACACACGACATGACCCAATTAATCTACTTATTTCCACACAAAGAACAGACACAGTTTTAACTAATAATAGTAAAAGAATACCCCAATGTTAACTGTGAAAGTGGAAAAAGACGATAAAACGCTAATGATTAAGAGACTAACTAACTTGATTATTACCTTAATAAAGGATCAAACCTATCATCCGATTTAATCTAATATCAAATTAATCCTAGTGAACATTTGTCCCCTTAAAGTTTCCTCCTAATAAGAATCAAATCACTATAATTCTAATATTATACCTTCAGTAGCAATCTCACCTGACAGGAGAATATCTTCTCTCCTTCTCTCTCTCAAGCTAGAAAACCTCGCCTACTTACAGTAAGTTAATTTAAATATCACGATTCTCTTCTTCTGAAGGGTTGGTTGTGAATAACGCGAATTGATATTCAAAAATTTCTCAAGAGGATTGGATGGAAAAACGCGTCTAGATCTGTCACAAAGTTGCAGCATGGTTTGTAGCAGAGGTGTCCAACCTAAATGACCTTAAGGGCCACTTCGGAGAAACATTATATTATCGCCGGCGCACATAAAAATATGTACAAAAAGACATTTATTGGAGTGAAAATTTAAAACAAAATTAATTATTATTATTGTTTTCATTATTTTTCATGCATGCAGACATAGATAATATAATAATGTATGTATAATATAACAATAAAATGATCAAATAATGTTTAAAATAGTACAGGTGCCATTTTCTTGAAAATTATTTTCATTTTTTCCTACTTCGCTTTGAAAAGATTAAGCAGTAAAAAACCTCCATTGTTTTTGTTTTTCACATTTATTATTGTTCATTACTTTTAGTTAAAATTACACATTTTTTTGTCTCAACAAATTGTGATAGGAACGAAGTACATATTTTCCTATAGAAAAACATGTTTATATCAATATGGATTCATTTGATGTGGAACTTACGAAGAACTAATTAACACAGTTCTGAGTGAGGAATTCCTGTATAATAATACATTCATTTTATAGGAAAAAATTTACCTGATTATTCTTTTTTTTAAATTTATCTATGTCCATGTCTTTTTATAGGAATAATCCTTTATTATAAGTCCAAAAGTTGCGATTACATTTGATTCTTCATATATTTATGTTAAGTACCTTGTAAAAAGAACGAACAATATGCATATTTAGAATCGAATAAAATCTCATTACATGACACAATAAAAAGTACTCATTTCTTTCCCAACATGAAATTCTTAGAGAGCAAAATAAATTCTTTGTTAAGTAATGGATAAAAATAAAGCACGTGCAAAAGTTTTGGTAATATTTCTGATTATCCTTTTATTGTAGACTGTAACAAAAAATATATTTTAATATAGGGGGGAAATACTATTTTTGTGTTATTGGATAAAAACTACTACAGAGGATATTTCTCTTCATCGAATTTATTATCATCTAAAATAGATTAATAATAAACTTCCATATTTCATTCGTATTTTATCCTTACCGAAAGAATTCTTGAAGTGGTTAAGTAGACAAATAAACAAATAAAAAAGAATATTTTTCTTTTGACTGAAATGATTTTCTTTTGAGGCTTATCGTATTAGACGAAAGAAACTTTCTTCTATTGGAAGCATATATACCTAGCGTAACAAGAAACTGGAATCGCAAATTATAAGAGATTTGTTGCAAAAAAATGCAAAAAATAAGTTTTTAAAATGTTCGTTAATTTCATGCTTCTTTGAAACTGATGAAATTTGGCATTCTGTACATGTAAAAAATGAAAGAACAGAACATTTTCAAAGGAGGTTTTACAAATGGCGACAAATAGAAATAATAAAGAGCGGGAATAGCTCGAAGTGGTGTATTATTTTGGGAAATATTTTACAACCACGAAGAGATGTAGAGAAAGATTCTTACGAAAAACCGCAAATGAAACGCCTTTTGAAATTAAAGAGAGAAAGAAATTTTCATTAAATCTGAAAGTCAGATGAATTATGCTTGAAATCGAATTTCGTATTAAAAGCATATAAAAGCTTATAAAAAATATTTTCTTGTGCTTACAACTGTGTGTGTGTGTGTAATTTTATCTTACGCAGAATATTTTATATTTCTTTTGTTTTTATGTTACTATGCATCCAATTTGGTTCGGAATCATGATACTGAAAAAGCGTATAAATGGATAATTCTTTTGAAAATTAATAAAAAATTAGTTAAATACACTTTTTTGGCAAAAAATGAAGAATGAATCACATAATTTCAAAGCAAATTCTCCTTTTTAGGAAATTCACTTATTCAACGATAATATTTTGCCTATGAATAGCTAAAGTTGTTAGCTTGTGTTGATTACGGCTAGTATTTCTTCCCTTCCACCCACATATCTAAGAGGGGAAAAGAGAGAGGATCAAATCCCTCACAACCCTTGTACCCGTTGACATAATTAGCAGAATACAAGATTGTGGCGTATATTTTATCACAAAGGCGACATTTTTTAAGATAAGGCAAATCAGTATCCATCATCAAACAAAACATTCCGTGACACCAATGAGGTATATGAATATCACGGCTGACCAAATGCACTCTTTCATAGTAAAAAGGTTTACGGAAGTTGATTGAGTTTTCTAACAAAACTATGTACCACATTATAACCGTCGGATCATCAGAGACTGATTCAAAGAATATTATGTTCAATTCATGACTTGTGTGTGGCCTGCAAATTCCCCTGTCATGAATCTAATTAAACACTCACGGTTCCACCTCGAAAAACTAATTCGTTCAGCTATGATCTTACTCGCAATGTGGGAGAATTTCAGGGGCAGTTGGCGAGTGCCTGGTACCGGATTAACTCAATCTGTCAGCCGTTTTGTCGAGTCAATGCTTAGCATGTTGTTGGGGATTTTGAGGTCAAAAGCCCAACCTCCTATTGAAATAGTAGTTATGATGTAATGGCTCACCAGGGGGTGGTGTATAGTTTTAATATAATTCTACCTCTCTCTCTTTCTATGCACACACACGTATACGCACATACACACGCACATATGTACTCAGAGAGCGACAGAAATTTCGCCTGCGTCCAACTAGAAAAAAACAATATGATGTAATTCTAAAAACGCTTATTTAATTTCAGTATTGTTTTAAATCAAACGTACCGTAATAGCAATTATTTATAAATTTAATTTAGGGGGAATATATTTTTAAAAGTAATTTACTTTTAAATGATTTCTTAATACTACATTTGTATAGTTCCGTACGCTATTTGGTTTAAATAACTTTTCTAATTTAATCAAAATTAATTTAACAATTTCATAAATCAACAAGTAATAAATAAAAAAAAATATTTGTTAAATTTTATCAAGCACCGAAGTTTTTCTGG
This sequence comes from Trichonephila inaurata madagascariensis, assembly GCA_019973955.1. Taxonomy (NCBI): domain Eukaryota; kingdom Metazoa; phylum Arthropoda; class Arachnida; order Araneae; family Nephilidae; genus Trichonephila; species Trichonephila inaurata. Next base: position 47,065 of record BMAV01019597.1, read on the forward strand.
AAAAAAATATTTGCCTAAGATATGATATTGCAGAGTAAGGTAAAACATAAAAATAAAATAACAACCAATGATTAAATGTAATTTAAAAGTACCAGGGCAACATATGGATAAAAAAATATAATAAAACTAGAAATGAACTCATTGGGAAACTCCATACTTTCTTGCGACAATAAACAAGCAAAAAACACATACATATACACAAGCAATGGAAAACAGAACAAGACACAAAAGTATTCCGCAAAATTTTGGCAGAACATCTGATTCTGCAAAGAGTCAAAGAAACGAAGAAACTTGACCGAAAGTGATAAAGTGAAGAGTGTACGAAAATGCAGTATAATCCAGTGGGGCGTAGACGAATTGAGAGGTGACAGACGATTTTTCTCATGGACACTAGAAAATACCCCACATTTGTGAACTTATTTATCATTCAGATAGGACAGCCAAATACTATAGAAATTCTTTTATGGTCAGATACAGGAAATAAGCTCTGTTAGAATTAAAATTGAATTTTACTGCATGGAATAAGGGAAAATACCTCTGAATTATTTGATACATTTTTTTTATAATCGATCATTACATCATTGATTAGCATTACGTTATTTAGTAAATTTATGATTCCAAATAAATTATTAGATTTGCAGCTTTTATACAGAAATACTAGCAGCATGGCCCGGCGTTGCACGGGCTTGTTCAAGTGCGTATATTTTTGCCTTGGAAATATTCCCTCTCTGTCTCAGTGTCAGCACTTGCTGGTGTCTTTGATTTATGTAATAATGTCATTAAAAATCTCTTTTTCAAAGTTCCTTCCACCTCTTTAGCCCGTTGTACGGTTCTATTTACTCTCCATTTAGCACGGCGTGGCACGGGAGCTTATCCCTTTAGAAATTTTCCCTTTCTCTGTGGACGCCAGCAGCTCTAGGTGTGTGTCATGCGCGATGTGAGTGATTTCAATACTTTTGTCATTTAAATTCGATTTTTCGAAAGTTCTTGAACATTTTTTTTTGTTAGACAGTAGCTGCATGGCCCGGCGCTGCACGGGCTTCTTCAAGTGCATAGCTTTTCGCCTTGGAAATTTTCCCTGTAAAAGAGAACTACTGGTAAGGATAACTTCAAATTTAAAATGAATCAATAATAGCTCAAACTTATATGCTCTAGGTGGGACCGAGTGAAAACCACGTAAGTATAATTTGCGTAAGCCTGGATATAATTTCGCACATAAATGCATATAAATTATTTTTAGTTGGGGTAGGAGACAAGAGAAAATAATAATTTAGAAAAAAATATTCAATAAAATTTTCGGTAACATAAGTACAAAATTGTAAATCGAAGTTATTTTGATGTGGAAAGCTTTAGAAAACCTAACAACGTAGTCTGCGCGACTCAGCGATCTTTTTCTCCCGCAAAATTTCCTTGTACCATGCTAATAATTTTTAATTCCATGTTTTGATGAAAAAATACGCTCTTCGTTGAAGTCTATATTATTTTTTTAAATGTGTAACCCTTTTTCAGTTAAACTGAGGTCTTCAGTCAAATTTTCAGTCGTCATTCGATCTATCTTGATTGAACTGGGTAAAGTTCCAATGAGTTGTTATTCCAGGGTCAAGTTGTCCAATGCCTCGCTCTTGCTTGTACATACACAGCAACTGTCAGCTCCTGATTTTGGGTATCCAGGAGCTCTTGGACGTGTCATCACTAACAACTTCCACATATATTTGCCTAACAAATCGACAACTTCTGAAATCATTTCACCAATTTCATCAGGCCTTGTTTTATCAGTGATGAAAAAAAAAAGTACACTTTTTTTACGGTATCCGACTACGTTCGGAACCATGATTTTAAAAAAGCACATAAATGGATAATTTTCATGATATTTAGTGTCACTTAGATTAGAATACATGTATAAAATTGTTTTAAGGACATTATGACAAAAAAAAATTATTTAAATTCAATATTTTGGCAAAAAATTAACTTAGAATAACCTATTTTCCAAATGTTCTCCTTTTGTAAAAAATGCTTCTTTTGTATTAATATTTTGCCTGTATATAGCTAAGACCTCTATACAGAGGCTCAACTATGATTTTTGAAAAATGCACAGTATTTTCAAAGTTACAACCATTTGAAATAATTATCGGCGTATTTTCTTAAAATTTCTCCTCTCTGTTGTCGTAAAACATGGATAAACCTACCTCCAAGTTATGCATTTCAAAAATCCTAGTTCAGCCTCTGTACAGTGGTCTGAGCTGAATACAGGCAAAATATTATTATAATAGAAGCATTTTTTACAAAAGGAGAACATTTGGAAAAAAGGTTATTCTAAGTTAATTTTTTGTCAAAATATTGTACTTAAATAATTTTTAATAGTATATAATACTATTCTTAACACAATTTATATACATTGTCTAATCTAAGTGACGTTAAATATCATAAATATTATCCATTTACACGCTTTTGCAAAATCACGGTTCCGAACCTAGTCGGATACCTTAAGACACCATTCAAAGTTTTTTTTTCTTGAAATTTCGTTCCAAGATTGTCCAATGGTTCTCCCTGCCTCTAAAACATTTAGTTTTTTCTAAAAGTATTTAACAGAGAACTCGTTGTGAACCACTCAAATGAATCGACGAAATTTTAAAATCGCGTTACTCCAGTTCGCGTAAATCGGGGTAGCATATGTCGAGGTATTAATGTACTTGAAAGAGAGGGAAACGATACAACATAAGAAAAATTCCAAATTTTATCAAGATATGGCATTGCAAGTTGCAAAATGGTGTTCCTCAGCACATTGCAAAAAAAGTGATGCAACTACTCAAGAGTGGTTTCAGAAAATATAGAATCATAAGACATCATTCTCTAACAGCCTGATCTTCAAGATCACGAAACCTCAATCTGTAAAACTTCTGCATGTAAGGTTATCTTAAAATGGTTGAGTTTAATGGATCGAATAAAAATTTAGCTGATTTGAAAGGACAGATTACGCTGCTTATTCAAAACCTGGACTCTGAGGCATTCTGCTCATAGCTTATGACAGCGTTTCTCAAACTGTGCTTATTTCTCAAACGCTTATGACAGCGTTTCTCAAACTGTGGGGCTTGCCCCCCTAGGGGGTGCGAGTATACTGAAAAGTCGAAAAGAAAAGATTATTTAAAAAATCACATTTACTGAAGGTAAACAAAATACATTCTGAAGTAATAAAAAAATAAAACCCATATTTACACTGATATAATGCACTTATAAATGTATCAGTATTTCACAATGTATTTGATTATTAATTTAACAAGACAAAATTAGAAACAAGTTTAATAATTACTGGTGACCCCATGAGTTTGTCATATATAAGATCACATACAAAATTTAATTTTTATCTTGATTATTTGTGTACGGTTTATAACTAATCTCTTAACTGCCGAGTAAAAGATTCGCTCCCCAAGGTCACGGCTTTAAATGTAGGCACGCGTATGTGGAGTATTGAAGG
>BMAV01019598.1:0-38696 GCA_019973955.1 Trichonephila inaurata madagascariensis
AATAAATCTAAGTAATAAACAGAAGTTATATTGAAAAATTAACTTCTCGATCATATAAAAAGAAGGCATGGGACAGAAGAATAACAAGAAAAGTCCAATCTTCAGAAAGAATATGATCTCACCTGAATATATAATATTTATATCATCTGTTCATGCAGAGTAATCGTTTATCAACTTCCCATTGCTATTGTGGGGAAAGTCGTAGTTTCAGGATCATTGTTGGCTGCTGATAACGCGTTCTCAAATATCTGCCTATAGTGTGTCCCAAACGTATATGATTGAATTTAGATTCAAGAATCTTGTGGAACAATCCATGAGTTGAATACCTTGACAACGCAGCGTTATCTTCCTGGCGAGGAACAAATGCGTCATAGTGATTCTAAAAAGGAACATGAGAAAGGAGATTCTTGCATAATAGCTGGCACCAGTGATGGCACACCCTTCGGACATAATGAAAGTTAGTATGGGTATCAAGCATGTTACGTCCCCAAAACAGAATACAGGTACCTAAAAATGTACCATTTCGATTTGGTTGACTGATTACTGTGTGCTACAGATACATATTCATCCAGAATTGCTATTTAGATTAAATAAGCTAGTATATTCGTAATGAATATCATATATCTGTTTGTACCATTGCTGATTTGTCAAATTGCTTTGTTTCCAGTACCACAAAGGTGTCGTAAATATATAGTCTCTTGACGATATCGGTTGTTCAATAGTCTCCTGTATGCGTCTTATAATTCCTGTCGTGGTCTAACGTCTGTCCTTTATTGTACATAGAGTAATATATCGATCATATATGCAAACTTGAAAACTCGTTAACGATTACTACTGAGCACTTCAATTTCCATTAATTTTAAATGCTCTCTAACGCTTGAAATGATGTAGTGAGTGATAACGAATTGCGCAGTCACTTTTTCATTTCAACGTCTCAATTATTTGACCTAGGGATAGGTCATTCAGGTATTGTATACGGGATTCATGTTAAGAATACTGTACTGATGTTGAGTATTGAAGTAGTTATTCGATGTCGTTTAATCTGATGCCCACGATGCAATAGTTTCTGCAGAAATGGTGAGTGTACACTTCCATCTTATTTTATATATCTTCGATATACTCATCCCCAGTATGTCCTATTTCATACATACGAACTCCCTATCGTTTTTAACCCTAGTCTGATTGGCCTTCCAGTCCACTCTGCCTACTTGTGCTGGAAAAGAGATTTTTCAGTTTCTTCCTTAAATTCACTCGCCATTTTTTTCTCTTTTTTAAATGCAGTATGATAAGTGAAACGATAATTAAGATTGATCCATTAGTAAATGCCTCTTGGTACTTGCTGATATTTAATCGCAATTTAAACATCCAATATTCTTTTAACAGCTTACGCTAATTACATAACACACACGTTCGAATTAAGAATTCCAAAATACCAATGAAATATCCAAATTAATGCATTTATTATGATTGTTTTTTTTATTACTATTATTTAGATTCAGAATGCTATCAAATTTTATTTTTATAACAGTAATTGTTTTGTCAATGAATTTAATAATTAAAAAGAAGCTGCAAGGATCATCGAAAAAGTAAGAAATTTAATTTAGTCAGATGTTTAACACAAATATTTAACATTGAGGAAGAGGAACTTTTAAAATTCTTTTGATTGAAGAATATTTTAAACTAATTTTAATATAATTGAAACTTATTCTAAAACAATGACGCGAAAAGTTAATTAACTATTCTTATAAATTAATTTAACGATTCATATGCATCTTAATTTAATTCTTTTTGAGCAAATAACGCAGATATTAATTCTACTTTCCATCGATAAGATTTGTTATCATTATTTTATTATTGTTATTATTATCACTTCTTTTGTTTTTTTATTAGCATCTATACATAAAGATGAATGTGTAATCATCTTAATGTGCAATGTGTACATTTTAATTTAATTCCTTTTGAGCAAATAATACAAATATTAATTCTGCATTTCTTCAATAAGTATTTAATATTATTATTTTTTTATTATTATTATTTATTGTGGCAACTATACATGAGGAGTAATGAATATATTCTCTATTTTTATTACAATGTAAAACGATTTTTTTCTTCTTAATACAAGTACCAATATACTACTCAGTAAGAGTAAATGTACGCTAACTGAATTGTAACTGTGCAATATACTCTACTTTATGCTTAAAGAAAATGATTTATTCTGTTTTGAGGATAGTATAGCAAAATAAATTCGCTGGTTGTGTCACTTCTGGATTTTTATTCTCTAATCCTTCTGTTTCAAAGAATTATTACCTATGTGTTTCGGATCTTTTCAAGTGCTCTGATATAATACATCCTTCATGTATTCCACCCTCAAAGATAATAATAATTTACATACAAAAAGCTATTTGCTAATTGAAAGTATTTCTAATATATGAATTATTTATTATATACATTACTAGATTTATGAAAGTACCATTTTGATGCGTAATTACGTAAGTGTCCAAAACAATTTTAAGTTAAGGCACAGGGTCACTCCAAGCTCAAAAAAATCTTTAATTCTAAGAAAACTGTTTGTTTTGTGGTGGTGGGATTGGTCGTGTAATGGCTAAGATACTAGTTTTTGCATCGGAAGATGCCCAGATCGAATCTTTCCTTCATTGGTGACCCTGGCCGTGCAAAGAGAACCGTACCCTTCACGCGAAGTAGGGGTGACGCGATCTATTCACCGCAAATGTAACCAAGCCGTCAGACACATGACGTTCATTAAGTCGTCACACACGAATGACGCAATGCGCATTCAATGTGACGCAACTGTTCACACGCTCGCCACGAAAAAGGTATAGTTCATTCACCTAATCGCCGAATCACTGCCAGGGGTAGTGTGGTGGTGTGAAATCTAGATAAACCAGTAATAGCCTCCACGCGAAGACGATCGTTTTAGCATCGTGGCTAAAATACTCGTTTTCGGATCGGAAGGTGCCCAGATCGAATCTTTCCTTCAGTTTCTTACTAATAGCCTTGTCAGTATCCTTCTATATGACAGTCTTCATGAGAACTAAAATGTATTTGCCGCATATCTCCCTCTTTTTGGAAGTGGCAAAAGTTTTTTTCACAATCTTAAGGTATTTAGGTCGATTGAGTTCCCCTGCGATCACTTTTGTTCTAAAACTCTTTTGATCAACGGGCTATATTTTCCCCTGTTGTTTAAATGCTGTGTTTACATTTGTTTAAATGCTGTGTTGTACGACTCATTATTGTTTATAAATGTAAATGAACAGAATATAAAAACGAAATAAGAATCAGGTATCTCTATTGCATGAAGTTGAAACTTCGGAAAAAGAAATTCATCAAGGAAGGGGAAAACCTAAAGAAATAATGGAGATTAATCATGATAGCGAAAGTAAATTTGAGAAAAAAAAGATGAAGACGAAACATTTGAGTTAAAAGGTAGATTTTCAAATGCTACCGCAAGAGCTCCATCAAAAAGGATATAAAGCCACAAGTGGACCACAAGACACACTGCTCCCTGTCAAAGAGGCACAAGCAAGAAAAAGTTCAACATGATAATTGTCGATTGCCAAAGAACAATAAAATTACATTAACCTGAGCAGAATATGACAGTTTGGTCTGCAAATATTCCTGTAATGTTACCAAAACTTTTCTGTAATTGTGTGTTCATTATTAAAGTCACGAATATTTGAAACATTTCAGTTCAGTTTGATACATTTCTTTTCTCAAATTATGAAATAAAATTTGAAATTTTCTTAAAAGTAGGTACGTATACTTTTTCTATCAATAAATATATTCGCTGAGATTTCAATTTTTATCTTGTACATTAAAAATAGTTAAAGCAAAAGGATTGTAGTGTCGTAATCACGCCACGTGACCAATAACGTTAGTAAACAGAACGCGACTGGTCTCGGGTTAAACGCAGTAATAATATATATATATATATAACTTGGACAACAAAATATATATATATATATATATATTGTTATCCAAGTCCTAACTATACATTGTTATTGCCCTTCTTACAGTCTTTTAAAAATCAGTGTTTGAAATTTGTGACAATAAGTTAGTTAGTTTGAGGTTTTTTGGCGCAAGAGCCAATTCTAGCTATGCTGCGCCAAACATTTCTACGTATCTGTGATCTAGACGTGAAAAGAAGAAAAGAGAAAATTAAATGACAAGAAGGAGGGTCGAAAATAAAAAAAGGATCACTAGGGCTGCCCCGAGTACGTGAAACCCGTGTTTACTAAAGACAGTAAACCTCTTGGGAAAAGGAAAAAGATCACTAGGGCACCTCGAGAGCGTTGAAACCCGTACTCACCTAAAGAAGATGAGCCCCCTGAAGGGCTGAAATTTATGACATGATAATTTTAAATTTTTCAATCTAATTTTAAATACTAAATTTACATTAACGTTTTCATTAATTTACATTAAGTGTTTTACGAAAAACAATTAATTTCTATCGCAAAATAAATCAAGACCTTCCAAAGTTATTACAAAAACTTTCTTCTGGCATTTTTCTGTTGTTGACACACTTTTTTCCAACTTTGAAACTTACAATATATGCCGCTATAAATCGCTAAATTAAATATTAAATTGAAACTAGGAGAATGTCCCATGGAAACATTACTCGACGTCACTGGTTGCACATCATCCTTTCTCTTATTTTTTAATGTGTTTTTTTATCCTTTTATGATGAACCTTATTCCTACGGAATAATCGAGCGTAAAAATGAATTTTATGGACCTGTGGTGGACGGAATTTTATGTAACATGTGATAGAAGTTTATGGTTATTGTTTAACAAGTATCTCGCAGCAAAATTTTGCCAGCAGCTTTGTGTTCTGCGAAAGCTAGTGAAACATAATTCTAAGATTTTATCAAGGCAAGTCATCAAAGTATTTTCATCTTTTGAGCAAATATTTTCTCAAGAATAATGAGTTAATTACTTTTCCGATAAAAGTGGAATTTATTTTTAAGATAAAAACTGTATATTTCGTTATATACTCTCAGTTTAATCAAGCTTTAAAATTCTAGAATGATACGGAAACATTTAAATTGTAATACATACTTTTTCATCATTTAAACATATGATTACGGTTTAAAACATTATTTATCGTCATTGTAAAAACATCGTATTTAAAGAATTTGAAAAAACTATAAAATTTTACAATAAGGACTCATGAATATCGATTATGAAGCTTGCAAAAATGCATTCAATTTTTCTAAATACTAAATTCGATTAATCCGTTTCATCTTATTTAGCAGTGTTATTATTTTTATTTAAATAGATGAATTTTTTTATTCTTTGAATTTACATAAATATTATTAAAAGAAATTATAACTATATTCATTATACGAAAGATAAGTCTGGAACAAGCATATATACCAGGGATGGAGAAACAATGGCACGTGACACAATATTTTGGGTATGCCACCGATCAAAACGGCTTACATTTTAGTTTAAAAAAACAAAGTTCACAATGAAGTATTAGGATCAAACACGAGTAATTGGTCACGGTGAGGCTGGGTTCATACTCGTTTTGCTTAAGTTATGTCGTGGACTGTAATTGCTAATGATGCGAAGTTTGTCTACGCATAGCATAGTAAATTTCACTGACATTACTGTATTTTAAAGTTTATTTGTGTTATGTTTACCATTTCCAATAGATATTTAACATGGCATGTTCAGCAGAAGAAAAAAGTGCACGCTAGTTACAAAATTGGTGGACCGAGAAATACAACATCATTAGTAAATGTAACATAGCGGAGTGTGGTTTATGTCCTGGGTGAATGTGTGAATATTAACGTCGCAGTGTTCAGCTACAGTAGGGCTTTTTGCGACGGACCACGTAATTTTGAACCATGGTCAAGTGACGTGGACGACACCTGAGCTGGCACCCCCCTCTCCTAACTACCGCACCTCACCAAAGCAGTTTATGTTCTGGAACAGTTGCACGTAGAACATCGTTTGTAAAACGGATTCCATAGACACATTTACTTATTTGAAGAATCTGGCTCATACCATTTTAACCATATTTTAATTTACGTGTGCTTGCCAGTCATTATTTTCAGAAATGAATAACATTAAAGGCTCGCTTAGAAACCGTATGATACATGATTCCAATTCAGCATGCATTCTGCTAAAAGTATAACATCTTACAATCCTAATATAAGTTATTTGTCATCTAATCTACAACACAAAAGTCACACTAAGGTTACCTAAATTTGAATTACACGTAAAACTAAAACACTTACTATTATACAGTGCAAATGTTAAATAATAAGTTTTGATTTGTTAGTATTTAGTTTTATTATTTTCCCAATTATCATAAGTCAAAATTATCTAACGGCACGTCTATACCTCATTAAACATTTCTTTAGAAAAAAATGGCATGTTGATTTATAAAAAAAAAGTTCGCCTTCCCTGATATATACAATCTCAGTATTAATATTTTTCTTGTTTAGTGATAATTTTTAATGTTATATTTCTATCATAATTTTTAAATAAAAAAAAGTTAGGAATTACCAAAAGTTTTTAATTTTATTAATTATATTTATCAAGGAAATGAGAAATCGAAATTTATTTTATTAGAATTGTTATTTTTATTCATAATGAAAGATACCAAGTTTTAATACCAAAATTTAATTGTATTTTTGAGATCATCAATGAAACGAATTTATAAAATGGTTTTCTTCCAGTGAAATGTGTTGTGTGATAAAGTAATTATTAGGCTTTATTTAAATCATTTGTTCATGTTCAAGACACATTAAAAGACATAATTATAAATAAATTCAAGTTAAGTGAAAATTGCACTATTTGTAGGATAGCTCATTCAATTAGTTAGAAATTTATCATTATTAATAAACTTCTTATAACTTAAAAATAAAAATAAAAATCATCATTCTTCTACTTTTTTTTAGTTTTCAGGAAAATCGAAGGGTATAAAAAACAAACCGCTGGTCATCCAAATTAAAACTTAGAAATAAGAAATCATTTTGAAAAAAGTATTTTTATCTTATAATTCCTTAGAAATGAAGAGTAAAATTAAGAATATGTAAGACATGTTTGAAAAATATCTATCCAAATTTTTAAAAGTAACATGGAAAATCTAAAAGGATATTTTATGTAGAAATGCATGTTTTTAAAAGCTTTTTTTAAAATTTTGGTGATTGTCACGTAATTAAAGAAAGAAAGGAAGGTGAAATTGAAATAAATAAACAATTGATGGTTTTTTTTTACATAAAAATAAACCATTCTTTATTGTCATAAGATTAAAACTTTGATCAATAAAAAAGGAAATTTGACGCATAATACTCTTCATTTATCAAATAATAAATTTATTCATCATAATTTCTTTTAGACAAATGTTAAAAAATATAATGTTTTTCCATTGTCTAGTTGTTTGAAAGATTTCTAGCACAAAGTTGTTTTAAAATGCTAAACATCGTAATCAGGAATTTTGCATTTTTTTTTGTTCACAAAAACCCATTTACCAAAGATAAAAAATTTGCTTCAATTTTATGCAATTATCATGCGTTTGAGAATCATAACTTCAATGATGTGTTAATCAAATAAAAAAAATGAGGCTGATTCAAAACTTTAATTGAAATTTCTACCAAGAGCAGGATTTCAATTTTTCTTTTATACTTTTAAATTTAGGTTTTGTATTTTCGATAAAACTTCAGTATATATCTGATTCAAAATTTCGAGCTAACAGTACTTTTAGTGAGTTCTATTAGATAAATATTTTATTACATTTCATTGCATTAAATCTAAATGCTGTAATAAATTTTCCAAAGGGATGCATGTCAGCTAGAGTCATTTAGTAGAATTGCCTACTTACATTTATGGGCATGCATAGAAGTAGATATTCTAAAATATATTGACAAAACAATCATTTATGTTGTCCTAACTTGAATTTTATGAAAGCATTTCTTTTAAAAAATATGAAATAAAACTTTCAAGGTAGAAAATAGGATATTTTGTTCAAAATAGGCTGCTTTTTCCGGTATTAATCGCCCCTAAAAATAATAGTAAATCAAATGAAGAATAAAGGAAATTAAATGATTTTTTTCTCCATTGAACTCTGGCTGATTAGTTTATTTGTTGGTGTATATATCCAAACTACCAAAAGTATGATTTAAATTCTAATCTTCTATATAATTTTTCTTTGAAGCCTTATTACGAATACCATTTTTCTAGTACCAATTTCATTTCAGTTTTGTCATTTCAGTTCAAATAAATTTGAGGCAATTTTTTTAAAAAAAATTGTCTACTTTTTGTCTTAAAAAATCCATTTTTTTCTGTTGCTTTGATATTTAAAATATTTCACTGATGTGTTTGATCTCCATTTGAGATAAATTTTTCTGAAAAAGACAATTTTTTTCAAAAATTTCACTATATTTTAAGTAATTTAAATAAAAAATATCTGACTATGCATGATGCGGGGAAAAAGGTGGACTCTTATCTTCAACAGGTTTGCAAAGTATTTTAATTCGACATCCATTTAACTCTTTTGAAACCGATATGCATTTTTATACAAATCTGTAAACACCATCTTATCCCTTACAATCAGTTGTTTAGTAAACCTAAACTCCTTTTTATATAAATTCCATGACTACCATATTTTTTGACAGTCATGTGGCCCACGGATCACTGTGAATTTATTGATGTGTCCCACGGTTCATTGTAAAATTCTTAATTTGCACCTTAAGCTTGAAAATTTGAAGACTCCTAGTATAAAAAAGAAGAAATGAAGCTCAGGGCAACAATTTGATTGCATGTAAGTAACAAAAAACTTATTGCGTGAAGATCATACAGGATTTTTAAAATGGCTGTGATCCGCTTTAGCTCCTAAGATTGCAGCACGCATATTTTACATTGATGCGATGAGGTTATCGATGAAACTTTCTGGAATATTGATTCACTCTCTTAAGGTATCCGACTACGTTCGGATCCGTGATTTTGCAAAAGCGTATAAATGGATAATATTTATGATATATAGTGTCACTTAGATTAGAAAATTATATAAAATTGCCTTAAGAATATTATTACAATAAAAAATTATTTAAGAGTACAATATTTCGACAAAAAATGAACATAGAATGACCCATTTTCAAAATATTTTCCTTTTGTCAAAAATTCTTCTATTATAATAATATTTTGCCTGTACATAGCTCAGACATCTGTACAGAGTCTCAACTAGAATTTTTGAAATATATAACTTAGAATTGGGTATATGCATTATTTACGACAACAGATGGGAAAAATTTAAAAAAAAAAAACGCTGATAATTATTTCAATGGATTGTAACTCAGAGAATAATGTGAATTTTTCAAAATTCATAGTTGAGCCTCTGTTCAGCGATCTGAGCTATATACAGGCAAAATATTATTATAATAGAAGCATTTTTCACAAAAGGAGAACATTTTGAAAAACGGTTATTCTAAGTTAATTTTTTGCCGAAATATTGTATTTAAATAATTTTTTTGTCAAAATGTCCTTAAAACAATTTTATACATGTATTCTAATCTAAGTGACACTAAATATCATAAAAATTATCCATCTTTGTTCCTTTTTAAAATCGCGGTTCCGAACGTAGTCGGATACCTTAAGTGCAATCTTCAAGTCTTGTAACAGGAGGCATTAATCTTACCTGAACGCGTCGTCCGAGTGTGTCCAAAAATGCTCAATCCAATTAAGATCAGGAGAGCATGCTGGCCACTTCACACGCTGTATTGCTTCAGCTTCAATAATGCTCTCTACAAGAATAGCCGTATGATGTCTGGCATTATTTTACTTTAAAAGAAAGAAACCACCAACGGCTGCTGCGTAAGGTATGTTTGAAAATCTTTAAGCCGTCAAATTGCGCTTCCGAATGGTATGCAAGTCAGTGAAGATTATGAAGATTTATGAAGATTCCAGCCCATACCATCAAACCGCCTCATCTGTTAAGTGTTCTTTCTGGAACGAATAAAGGTTATTTCGAGTGTCCTTTTCTCACCATACAAAAACACGTCTGGCATCACAATCTAAAACAGCACTTGGCTCCAATAATTTCACACCTAATCTTAATGTTCAACAATCCACTTTCTTCGAGCCCCAGATGTCTTTCTATCAAAGAAATACACAGCATTGCCTTATGGGCATACAGTCCATTCTTATGAAGCTTTTTGATTGTTTGGTTTCAGAAACCTTCTTCCTGTTGCCAAAAGAAACAGTCTTTGAATCTACGTAGCATTGGCTGTTCTGCCTCGGCGAGCTGTTAGCAAGATATATAGGTCCTTATTTGCTGTGGAAGTACGTGTATGACCTGGCTCTGGCTCTAACTATCGAACAAGCCCTGTTTTTGGAATCGATGCCACAGTCTTCAGTGACACTTCTTGCCGCTCCAACAGCGTCCATTACAGTTATTTCTGTTTTCCCAGATTTTACTCTCCCGATAATACACCAAGCCGTGAATTCCACTACATCACATTTTGTCGTGACATTTTTTAGTCACGTCTTTTTTAAAACAACGGCAGAAAAGTTGAGTTTATCCAATGAGACAACGAAAAACAATAGCTTCTACGAAATTACGAGTTCTCTCCACTTATTACCTTTTTCATTTAATCCCCTTCGAAATTTTATTGAATTTATGTGATTAACAGTACATTTTTACAATTAATATTACATTTTTGAGCATTTTAAATAAGTTGCTAATATTTAACTTATTTTAATATTTAACTTATTTTAATATTTAACTTTGAGCTTAGCTCCTCTGATTCTTTTTTAGTTCTTCATTTGACTTGTGTAACAACATAAATGTTCAATTAGCTCGTGCAATAGTTTTGACAATCCTGATTTATTATTTACTCCGGCGTATAACGCACACTTTTAGCACAAAAAATATGATCGAAATTTACGGGGGTGCGCGTTATCCCTTTAAGACTCGAAATATTTTTATCTTCAAATATTAAATTCTTCTGGTTATTAATACTATGTGGACCCCAATGACATTGGAAAAATAATAAGAAAATTCCCGCTCCCTCCCTGGACCGTAGACAGTACCCGCACGATCGTGCGAGCTGGGCGTTATCTTTGAAACAGGTCACCAATGAAATTTTACGATTTATATATTTTTAGCTCTAAGAAACAATTTTAATTCAACTACAATTGTTACAAATAAGGAAATTATTGATGTATAATTAATTCTTTTATTAATTCATTATTTATTTACGGTAAAAATCTTTTGTTTTGTTTTTGAGAAATATAAACAACCATTGCATTTTTCACATGTTTTCGAACTGCTTTCGTAGTTTTCAAATCCTCACTTGCGAGGCATTGAAATGTCATCAACACATCAAAAATGGCTATACAAGTCACGCCTTTTATCCTGGAAAAATAAGGATAAAAGCCATGACAAGTATAGCAGGTGGATTATAACACTTCGATCTTTTTGCGCGAGTGGAATTACAACACTGTAATCTTCATCATCAGTTAAAATACTTTTGTTTGAATGTGGAGAGGCTGATAACGCTTCCACTATCTCTAACTTAAATTTTAAGCGATCCATTTTAATTTTTAGAGGAATTTTATTTGATATTGCATTTTTTTTCACTGAAACCAAGAATTTGCAACAGCGAAATCAATGGAATGAATGTGTTCAAGAGACATTTTTGGTAAAGAATGATCCAAAATCATCATTCTATTTCAAATATTCCTATTTGTTTCTACATCGCTCTCATCTGAACTTGATTCTCCTTCCAGTATACGCAATTCAAATGTTTTGTTCGCAGCATTCTCATCATCTGAGAGATCACTAATTTCTAAGCTAAGTTCAATCTCTTTTATTCATCAATTGAAATTTTTTTTTTCTAAAAACTCTTCTCCCTTTAGACACCTGAAAAAGTTTTTGGTTAAACGTTAACACAGTATTTAATGAAAAAATAGTAAAATATATCAGAAAATTTATTACTTAGAAATATATATATATATAAACCACACCATACTAACTCCCACCCGAAAACCCAGATTTTTTGGGGGGTGAGGGAAGTGGAAGAGATATGGATGTAAATATCTGTGGAGAGGATAAAAATGCCATACTCCTCAACAAATATATGAAAAAGAAAATTAATTGCAAAAGAGAGAGAAAAAAAAAGGAACTCATCCGTTGCGACCCCCAGGAAAATTTGGTATTAATAATATAACTATTTATATATTTCCTTTTTATGTAGGCTTTCATCAAAATTTTTGAAACAGAAAAGAAAATTCTTATGGAAAGTACTTACCTTTACAGCCGCAGTGACTCAAGTAAAGCCCAACCCACATTATCTCGTGGGTAACGAAATCTCGTGACCTACAAGCCACATTAATAGAGTATAATTAATATTTTTTTTCTTTTTTACAATTATTTAAATATTAATACAAAAAATTGTATTCAAGCAATCAGAAATATATTGATAATTACTTTTTTACGACAGATATAAAGTAGACGTGTTTTCGTTGTATTTGAAAACAAAGCTAGATTTGCCAGCTGAAAGTAAAACATGGACCATAACCATCATCTGTAGGTAAAAAGTAACATTTTACACTTTCTTCAAACCGGCTCAATCGTTAGATTCGCAATTTTCTTACATATGACTATTCCAGAAGCAAAAACGTATAAGAATATCTAACCCACACGATCATGCGGGAGGGGTCTTAAAGGGTTATACACCGGCTATAAAAATTATAACTTCAAAAATAAAATAAAAAAAGATTTGCATAAAATAACTTAGACCTTTACGAAGACTGGAATTTTGTTTACTTAAAAGAAATACCATACCTTATGAACTTAAATGTGTGTGCGTGTGTGTGTGGCTGCTTTTGTAGAATTGTACTATTTGTTTTCAAAATTCTGGGATAATACCTCGAATAAATGGTTGTAAAACATAATAACATCACCAACGTACATTGCAGGTTCTTTCTTAAAAAAAGGGGTGCGCGAGATATTGCGAATATACCTTAAAATTAATAAAAATTTAGTTCGAAATTATAGGTGCGCGTTACGCGCCGGATTTTACGATACATATTTTTGATATTTTAAAAGGAATTATGAAGATCAGTCTATAATATTTAAATAGATTTTTCTGATTAAGCAGAAAGGCAGGGGAGTTGACTAACCACTAAAAATCATTTTTGAACTATTGTGTTAATATATTAGGTTGGGGAGCATAAAATGTGGGGGATCCTTAAGTTAATATATATAATATTACAAATATTGAATCAAAAGCTATTTAAGTTATTAAAATATGCTTCAATACACCTTTCTAAACGAAATTTTAATGCATATAGGTCTACCTTAAGAAATTCTGTTAGAGCCAATAAACACTGATAATCAATATCATTTTCATACTGCTCAGTCTATAAATACTCTTCTAAATGATTTTAACAAATGACAATCGATTGGCGAAAGATCCATTGATTACGCTGTGTGCTGCAAAATTTCATAATTTAATTCATTTAATTTTGCAATTATTTTGTACGGCATTTGGGGCCGAGCACTGTCATTATTAGGTCGTACCGACTAACAAGGGATGGGCGCATAGTTTTCAATTTTCATACATGCCATCAAAAAATTGGCAGGATAATATACACAGCTGGTACCAATCTTGCTTTCGGAGCATTATTTTTCACAGATAATTTGGGTCTACCAAGCGGTATATTTTGCCGGAAAGAAGAGAGAAACACAGCAACCTTTTGAAACTAAAGCTGCACTTTTCAATCGTTAGCAATATTCTCTCTAAATGTCTTGTTTACATTGAAGGCAGCTTTGTTGCATTATTACCAAGTTTATAATCATATAAAAACTACGCAAAAATTTATTGAATTCATATCTGTAGAAAATTCAAAGAACAAAATAAAACAATTTTCAGAAAAAAATTTGTTGAAATGTGAATCTGACAATAGACAATACAACTATAAGCAAAGTTATGCCAAAAAACAAAGCATGGCGAAAATTGTGGAACAAATGTTCACATGTAAAGAAAATCCGACATTACATAATGCAAACTCCTCATATAAATAGTTTATCTTTTATCTAATTCAATAAAATGAAAAAAAAAAGTTTAATACGATAGTAATGGGTAAATACTTTTACTTTAAAGCATTCTGCTCATTTTAAAATTAATATAAAAAGTAAAAGTACAGAAAAATATACTTTATTGTTTTTATCAGTTCAATATTATTTTCAAAAATACATATTATTTCCTTTAAGGAGTCTTGTCTTCTATTTTGGTAATTAACATTGCAAAAGTCTAAAATCCTTTTGTAGCTATATTGATTTCCTTCATTTTGCGGAAGTGATTAAATTGTCTTCCCAGACAAGACGCATAAGAAATTTCCAAGGAAGTACTAAGTAACTTGGAAGTAACGGGAAATTGTAAGCCCCGGAGCTATTTTAATTTAGTAGTATGAAATCTCCAAAACATTTACGACTTTGTTGACATAAGATAATTTTTGAGAAACAGCTCGGTTTCTCTCATTAAGTATTATAGAAAGAATTTTCCCAAGCTACATTATTCAAAACTTAATTAAAGTCGGAACAGAATAGGGTATAAAATTTTTATCCACTTTTATCTAAAATATTAAATAAAACTCTATTTAAATATTTACTCTATACTCATTTCTGTACAAAAGCATAACATATCTGTGTTTAAAGATACAAGTGCATATATATGTAATAAAATAATAAAAGACAAAATGTAATTCTTTACAAAGCTAAGAATGAATGAAAAGAGATTTTAAAACTTATAAAAACACTCTGAAATATAAATAGACATTTAAAAAGTCAATAGATCAAAATGGAAAACTATTATGTTTTCTAGAGCTGTCACTGATTTAGGACAGTGAAAAATGGTTATGCTTGCTTTACAGGATCCAACCTTCCCCATTCAGAAGAAAATTTCGACATAATAATGCAAAATAAAGTGAAGAAAAAAAAGCTTAGAATAAATAATGAAGCCAAACCTAAAAATAGCACTTGTAAGTGAAAGAACAATTTATTACAAATAAACTGAAATGAATTACTATTGAAAAATGGTACAATGTTACATATTGAAACAAATATGAAACCGACAGTAAAAGAATGTATGTCAACTGCAGTAACACCTTCCGCAAAGTATATATATACTCAAAATTATCCGCCTATATGGTGCCGCACTAAAAAAAGAGATACCAGCTTTCGGGGAATGTACTAGGTTTGCAATGGAAAACCTCCAATCAACATCCCATTAGAAATAAAAAAAATATACACAAATGATGCCAAAATTAATGAATTGCAGTTCGAATTGGTACCTCATGTACTCTATTCGCCAGATTTCGTCCCTTCGGAATTTTTTTTATTCCCAAACTTGAAGAAAATGGCTCAGTGGTCAAATATTTTCCAACGACGTAGAAGTGATAAAGGCAATTAATTGCTATTTTGAGGAGCAATATAGTTCTTAGGGTGTCGAACTTATTGAGCATCGCTGGAAAAAGTGTTTAGAGCTGAAAGATTATGTTGAAAAATAAATATATTTTTCCCCAAAATTTTTGTATTTTTATTGTTAAGACGGTTACTTTTGGGACCATCCTCGTAGATAAATAACATAGTCATCGAACAAGTAATACATTGATTTCGTTCTTTATAAAATTGCGAATTACTAATGAATTAATGTTAAAAACAATTCCTATTTCATAACAGGCATATTTTTAGCAGCTATAATTGCAAATTAATTTATTTTTTTCGTTGATTTTTTGTATGAAGTTACGAAATAGTTTTTTAAAAATCAAGAAATTAAAGAATGGTCTTCTTTCAAAATTTGAAATATAAGTATTAAGTGAATTGTTTATGTCTTAATTATGCAACAGTAAAAGAGAATAATTAGAGTAGAGTTAAAATCATTGGATTTAATATTGATAACAAAATAGTAAACAAGATTAACAAAAATAAAGAAATCCCAGTTTTAAAATTTTGTAATATATTTAGAAACTAATTCATTTTTAAATCTTTATATCTTTTATCTTTTAAAATATGTTAATGTTATAAATTGAATAGATAAATATACGTCACTTTCCGGTGCAGTGCTTCGAGTATATTTTACAAAAATTTTTTATTTCTTAAGTCGCTTAAGGTATCCGACTACGTTCGGAACCGTGATTTTGCAAAAACGAATAGATGGATAATATTTATGATATTTTGTGTCACTTAGATTAGAAAATGTGTATAAAATTGTTTTAAGAATAGTATTACAACAAAAAATTATTTAAGTACATAATATTTTGACAAAGATAAACATAGAATGACCCATTTTCAAAATATTCTCCTTTTGTGAAAACTGCTTCTATTATAATAATATTTTGCCTGTATATTAGCTCAGACCTCTGTGCAGAGACTTAACTAGAATTTTTGTTATATATATTTTATTTATCAACCTATATGTAAAAATTAAAAAACACAGAGCACAAAAAAATCATTTATATTAAAATTCTTGTTGTAACATTTCTCATTCCCTCAGCATTTTAAAATTGCCTCTATGTACTGATAAAATTTCTTTTTTTTTCATACGACCAAATAACCTCGTAAAGAATCCCAGAAACACTTCACTTGACATAACAAAAATCATAAATAGCTAAGTATCTTCACTCAGACCTTTTCATTTGACATTCTGACAGCCCAATAGCCATAAAACTCAAATCTCCCCACCGCTCATGAAAGCTGATTCTCGAGTGGGAAATTTGAAGATAAAAAGAAATACCGCCAAGAAAGGGCAGTTCTTGCAGAGACACAACTGATTCCACAAAAGAAATCAGACGTATGTCTTTTACCTCTTTCCGTTCTCTCTCTCTCAAACCCCTCTAGTTTAAATTAAATGCAAGTAAATTAACATAATGTTAAAATTATTAAATGTAATACATAATAGAGATTAATATCATTATTGGAATGAAAAATATTTGATTTTTGTTTGCGGGAGATGTAATATATATGCATGAGATATAAACATATTCAAGAACTCATTTATTTAATAGTAGGCACAAAAAACACTCTTTCTTAGGTAAAATAGGAGAGAAACCCATTTCACGTATAAAATTTAAAACTCCATAAAGTAGAACAAAGTAAAAAAATTTGAAAAGAAAGATTATAAAAATGAAGGATTATACAAAGTCTTGAAAAAGATTTTGAAAGTAAAAATCAAAGAGCAAGAAATTTAACCCAAAATAGTTGAATTGTAGAAAACTTTTGGGAGTCTTTTCATAAAGAAGGTAAGCCTAGGTAAGACTTTTCACTTAAAAATGAACTATGCGCTACCATAAATGACAGAGAAAGGCTAGATTATCTTCATTGAAAATAAAATTAATGATCTTCACAAAAAGAACTGACTTGCAATTCGTTGAGGATATAAGAAGAAAAACAAAAAATTTACAAAGAATGAAACAATTTAAAAGTAGAGGATAAAGTTTCAATTTAGCTCATTTCTAGAAAAAATGAAGTTACATGAAGATATAAAATGACTGAAAAATACTATCAACACTTTGCTTGGTAAGCCAAAATGTAAACATATTTTTTTGATAAAATATAAACATAGACTACAAACTAAACATGAAGAATGAAATAAGTTTATTAGAAAATATTTGAAAAGTTTAGTCCTTGTTTTGTTCTTAAATAATGCTACAAAGAGTGGAATTGTGTCATATTTAATAATTTATTTAAAATAAATCATTTTGAAAGAAACAACTTCACTTTTATAAAAAAATATTTAGCTCTCAAAATTGTTCTTCACCAAGAAAGTTTACTTTAAGTTTACTTTGAAGTCCAAGCTTTATTTTTGTAAATGATAAATAAGTGACTTTTATGTTTGAATTTACCTTTAATAATATACAAGCAGTCACTAAAGTTTGGATACACCCAACAAAAAGCAATCATTTATAAAAACATAAGCAATACGTATAAATTATATTTTTAAGTGTAACAAGTTCAGTGCAACAATATTTTATAACAAATCAAGCCTTCTGTAAACTAGAAAAATATGCGCAAAAAAAAAAAAAAAAAAAATGAAAAAAACAAACACAAAAAACTGCAAACACAAAAGGATCGCGTGATTTTCAGCTTACTGTTCAGTGTACGTGTTTGAGAATGTAAAGCGCCATCTAGCGCTCATATTGCGTCAGTGTATCCTTAGAATCCAACGAGGCAAGAGTCGAGTCAAGACGAGACATTAATAAATAGTACACTGAAAATTCTGTGAGACTCTCCTGCATTTGAGTAGTTTTTCTTTGAGATAACTGAGCTATTCCTTACTATTACTAGAAAGTTCTAATTTTTTGTCATATATAATAATAAGTGATTTTTTCTGTTTGTTTTTGAAGAGATCTTAGAAAAAAAGTTTACTTGATATGTCTGGTGGAAAGTGAATGTCTTAAGATTTGAGAAATACGATAGTATGTTTGCGAATCAATTACAAATCTTATGGTTGCATATCAAAAATAATCGAAAAAAGTCGTACAAAGAGTATTCGAAGAGTTATTACAAGTTATGATTCAATATGTCACATCTTCAACTTACCACCAAATGTCCAGCCTTGAAATTTAAGTGACCTATATGGATCCTCCATCCTGAAGGAGGTGAAGAAAAAGCTGATAGCAAAGTTTTTATCACATACCAACAAAACATTGAATACCCAGATAATCCGTAGTATTACCCAATCTAATAAAAGGCTCGTTTGACAGAGTTTCATGTAAAATCTCACTTTCAGCTCCATCAATCGTTAGAAAAAATTACATTTTGCAGAGAAGTATCTTCAGAAAGACAAAGTTTTGTGAAAAGTGTATTTTTTACAGATGAGAAGAAAAAAAGCTGAAATGAAGAATGCAAACATCCTACATTGTACCTTCATTCCCGGTGGTGATTGGGAAATGTTTTGGCTTCAAGGACTTTGGTATGATTATTTATGGTACCTTAGAGTTTATTTAAAAAAACCTGAAGATATTACAGGGACAATGTGTGGAAAAATCGGGTATAGGCAAATATATTAGGGCATCTAACAGGACACAAAGCATTCAACAGAAATTTTGAAGCGATGGCTTTTATGCAAGATACCTTGGTAGCTACATTCCCTACCTAAACCACTTGACATGAGCTGCATTTGACTATTGTGAGATTAACTTGAGAGAAGTATAAGAAAATGTTACATTTCTGACGAAGAGAGAGATTCCTTGAAACAATACACTGTCTAGGGCGTGATCCGTTATAATTCCGGAGATCACAGATATCACAGAAATTTATCAATGCCCAGAAAATTAAAGGCAGTTATGGTTTCGAAAGAAGGTGCACCAAAGCATTAATTTTATTATTTATAAATCATTAGAAGGAATCTGTTGCTGCTTTTGCATTGTATGCTGACTTTTGTGACTTGTACATTTTAATTAAATGTGATTTATTTGTCCTGTACTTTGAATTTCTTTGTTTTATACCGGAAAGTTTCCATATTTACCTAAACATAAGTAAGTATTTCTTCTGTGACAAAGCATCGTGTTTCATTCTTTAATTGACGTATTGTTCATTTGTGTATGCAGACTTCCGTGACTGACTGTATTTACGGTATGTAATATTGAAACTAAAGCAGTGCTTCTCATCTTTCACCATTTGCGACCCAATTTTCAATCATAATTTTCATCCACTCCCTTCCATATAGTAACAATGCATTGAATTCAACAATAATATGCTTTGACGCTAAAGTTACAATGCGACTTTAATTATAAACCGTACGAATTATGGAGATAAGTATTAAATTTTGTATATATTATGCATTGAAGAGCCAAAAGAAATTGGTACAGGCATGCATACGCAAATAAAGAGATGCGGAACCAATCAGAATACGGCGCTGTGGTAGATAAAACCTATATAAGACAACGAGTGCCTGTCACATTTGCTAGATAGGTTACTTCTGCAACAATAGCAAGTTATCAAGATTTAAATGAGTTTGAACGTGGTGTTATAGTCGGCACACGAGAGATGGGACATAGCATCCCAGCGGTAGCGATGAAATTTGGAATTTCAAGTACGACCATTTCACGAGTGTACCGTGAATATCGTGAATCCGGTAAAACATCAAATCTACGACAGCGCTGCTGCCGGAAAAAGATCATGAAAGAAACGGTCCAACGACGACTGACGAGAATCATTAAGTGGGACAGAGGTGCCACCCTTACGCAAATTGCTGCAGATTTTAATACTGGGACATAAACAAGTGTCACCGTGCGAACCATTCAACGAAATATCATCGACATGGGCTTTCGGAGCCGAACGCTCACACTTGTACCCTTGTTGACTGCATGACACAAAGCTTTACGCCTTGCCTGGGCCCGTCAACACCGACATTTGACTGTTGATGACTGGAAACACGATGCCTGATCTAACGAGTCTCGTTTCCAATTGAATCGAGCTGATGGATGTGTACAGTTATGGAGATAACCTCCTGAATCCCTGGACCCTACATGTACACAGGAGACTGTTCAAGCTGGTGGAGGCTTTGTGACGGTATGGGGCGTGTGCAGTTGGTGTGAGAGGGACCCCTGATATGTCTCGATGCGACTCTGAAAAGTGACGGGTACGTAAGCATAATGTCTGATCACCTGCACCCACTCATGTCCATTGCGCATTCCGACGAACTTGGGGATGCAACATCCTACACGTCCAGAATTGCTACAAAAGGGTTCCAGAAGCACTCTTTTGTATTTAGACACTTCCGCTGGCCACCAAAACCCCCAAACTTGAGCATTATAGAATATATCTTGGATGCCTTGTAACGTGTTGTTCAGAAGAGATTTCCACCCTTCTACTGATTTGTGGACAATCCTGCAGGATGCATGGTGTCAATTACCTCTAGCACTACTTCAGACATTAATCAAATCCATGTCACGTCGTTTTGCGGCACTTCTGCACGTTTGTGGGGGCTCTACACGATATTAGGCAGGTGTACTAGTTTTATTGGCTCTTCAGTGTATATGACATGGAGTAACTGGTAATTATTAAACTTGTTCTTTTAACTTAGTTTTGTTAAAATATTTATCAAATACATTGTGCAGTACTGATACATTTATAAGTTTGTTATATCAATGCGAATGTGTATTTTATTTTTTATAATGTCAGAATGTATTTTGTATTGCTTCCTTTAAGTAAATTAATAATTATTTTGTTTTATACTTTTGGATATGCTCGCGCACACCCTTAGGGAGACGTACCCCACAGTTTGAAAATCACTGATCTAAAGAAATATGTTTATCAACTTTTTTCTCTAATCAAAAATATCAAAAGGAACTGCAGCGCAAGATTGTGTATACTCGATACCCAATGTTTTAACTTTCAGGCATTATTAGCATTTAGAGTAAAACGGTGCAAATTTATCACGTTAATTAAGTGAAGAAAAAAAAATAGTAGTTATGCACTTAATTAGTGTTAGAAAGCAGAAAATACTGCTTCAAAACTTCAAAAAAAATAGACCTCCAATAAAGACAAGAGCGAAAGAAGACCACATAAGTATTCGACATTCGAAAAGTTTTATTACCCAATTTAAAGTTTAACAAAAATAAGTACTTCAGAGCTTTTTTAAAAAGATGCATCCTATTAAGTGACATTAAGTCTTGCCAGATTGCTCTTATGTGAATCTCTTAAACTTTTACCAAGTATTGTTTGATAAAATATTGGCAAATGAGTAAGAAAAGTTGATTTAAAACTGAAATGCAAAATAGATACGAATTTCTTAAATCAAAATTAAGTTCCGTATTATTTACATCTTTTAAAATCTTTTCTCTAATGCAAGATATGAATATACATTTAATTGTGTTCAAAGTTTGAATAACATATTTCAAATATTTTTCCTGTATCCAGAGACTTGCTCCGTCTCAGAGGCTTGCTCAGCCCGATCAATACATTCCATCTCTTTCTCTTATATATATTTATTATATCTCAAAACTTATAAAGCAAATTTTAAAAAAAAGTACTTTTCAAATTTGTATAAAGATAAATTTTTCTATTGTGTTGATTTTAATTAACACTGGGTAATTAAATAATTTTTTGCTGGTTATTAAATAAAAGAGAAATTAGAGTCCACACACACACATACACACACAACCAAGCGAATTCCTACAGGAAACATTCCAACGAGTTTACTAAATTTGAGTAATACCTGAGAAAAATCAGGTATTGCATTTTTATCTTCGTAAACATTTTCATCTACAACTACTATAAATAATTTTTCACGAAATAATAATAATTATATACACTGACGAGCTAAAACATTATGAACATCCCAACACTTTTCAATAAACTCGTTTAGATGACGTGGAGAGCACGTGGTTAGGTAAAAATGATATTTAACTGCTGCTGGAGATGGTAAGGAATCATTTCTTTCACTTAATTTTACGAAGGATGGAAAAAAGGTTGTTGATCTAAGCAAATTATATAGAGAGCAGATTGCAATGATCTGAAGAGCTGGAAGGAGTATCTCCGAAACTGTACAAATCTAAGGTTTTGTTCATACTTATTCAAAATAGAAAAAAAAATCGTGAGACCAGTAATATAGATACCAAGCTGTTGGATGTATTGGTATCGTCAAAGCAAAATGATGTCACAGAGTGTTCCACTAAGAAAAGCAAAATCGGAGCACGATAGGGGCTGATAGCCAAATGCTTTGTACTCTAGATTCAAGTGCAAGTGAATTGGAACACGCAGTTCAGTGGACAGTGTTGAGTACGGAATGCATAGATGACGTCCTACTCGAGTGTCTCTATTTAACAAGCGTCATTTTCAACTATGTCTACAGTAGGCTTGGAAACATGGAGATAGGGCCATGGATGAGTGGAAGGGAGTTACCTGGAAGTATGATTCATGATTTCTCTGTCATCATATTACAGGTCGTGTCAGAAGGTGCAGTTTTCCATGTGAAGAATTGCTTTCCTCATGTACAATAGATTATATAAAGGCTGATGGGGGTGGCATTCTTCTTTGAGAACGTTCTAATGTATGTTCTGGGTGTTCTAATGTATGTAAAGGGATCCTTAGCTGTGGAAGAATACTCCATGAAAGCTACGGTATATCTGAACGTAATTGCGGATTAGTTGCGTCCTTACATGATGTCTCATTGTCATGTAAGGGTACTAGAAACTACCCAACTGGAAATTGAGTCCTCTATCAGGGCAACTCCACATATCACAAAACTCAAATGCTGTTGGAGTGGCTCGAGAGGTGTAATGACAGGGGCTTAGCTACCACCATATCAGACGTATCAATGATTCGGGACCCCCAAGCTACAACATGTGTAAGGCCCGAACATGTGCAAGTAAATAATTGTAAAATGTCAAAAGGACCCAAAGGAAGTTTGATACAGGGCCCACTCATGAATAGCTACGCCAGTGTGTAATAATGAATTAGCTTTAGCTGATAGAGCAGATTAGTGTTTTCATAGAAATGCAGCTCATAGATCAAAAACCATCATGTCAGAATACCTCGATTTTGCGTGATCGTTGCTTCGATATTTGGAACAACCCGTCTCCAGTCAGCTACAAAAAAAAATTGTGACATTTATGCCAAGGTGAATTGCAGCTGTTTTGCAGGCCTTCAGGAGGCTCAACAAGTAAGTGTTCATAATGTAATATAGAGTTGCCCCACTAAAGTACCTTGACACCCTCTTAACTTCCGAACGACAGCTTCTATATTCATAAAAACATGAACAGGTATGGTAAAGTAGCCAGTCGCTACTGAATAAAACCACCTACAGCACCATCTGATGAAAAACTAAGGAGTTAATATACTAATAGCGAAAAAGAAACGAGATGGAGAAAAAGCGAGTAACAAAGATGTAGATCTTGAACGATCTTGTAAGAAAAGACACATTGAAGACATTAATGCAAAAAGTAGAATTGTTAAATGAAGAATTTGTTTTTTCGTGCTTTCCTACACCATGACGAGATGAAAATGACCTGAAAAAGAAAAAAAATAGCAATAATATTATACCTTTATTTAAGGTATTCAAACTTCTCACTGTTAGCTGCAATGGATATTTGGACTCTTGTTTGAATGTCGAGTTACACACGTGGAAGCATGAAAGGTGACACGTAAACTCAAGCGTACATAGTGCTTCCTTTCAGATCCTGCAATATTTATGGTTGAGTCGCACACACCTGCTGCTTCTGATGACCATACAGGAAAAAGTCCAGTGTTGTCAGATGAGATTTGCAATTACCGTTAAGTCCAAGGTATAACGCGCACCTAGATTTTAAAACTGCCTTTTATTATTTTAGGTGTATTCGCCGTATAACGGGCACCCCCTTTTTTACGAAGAAATCTGAAATGTTAGTATACAATGCTCTTATGTTTCGAAATCATTTATGAGAGGTATTATCCCAGACTTTTGAAAAAATATAGTATACTTCTGGCACTGTAACTCTTTTAGTTCATAAGGCATGTCATCCCTTTTAAATAAACAGTATTTCGATATAAATAGAGATAACTTTTTTTAATGCTTATCTCTTTTGTTATTTTAAAAGCTATTGTTTTTATACCCGGCGTATAACTCGCACCCTTAAATTTCGATCTTATTTTTTGTGTTAAAAGTGCACGTTATACGCCGGATTTTACGGCATTTAGATCTCGAATTCTTTGACATGGTACTGGTCACTGGAGTTGACTTATTAACAGGTTCTATTAAGGTTTATACAAATCTTTTTGAGGCAAATACACTTTTTAACTGTGATTATTAGCTTAAAAACCGCTTTCCGTAGAGAGGATTTGGTTTTATGCAAATGCAAACTTCTATTTATGTGCCAATCATGGAGTAGGCAGACGAGGTAATGGTTAAGTGTTGCTCGTAAGAGTAAAGCCTGGTGTTAACGACTGTTGTGGTCTCAAATCTTAATACTAAATATCGAAGAAGGATCCACAGAAAGGGGAAAATGTGCACTTTACGACTGAATGAGTTATTAAGTTAAAAGCAGAATCGTACTAGAGAATAAGCCAGATGAGAGCTTCCATATAATTGATGCTTAACTTCGTATTTAATAATTCTTGTTGCTCCTCAGGTTTAGATATTAAAGTGCATTCTTTAGTGCTAAAAGTTGAATAAAATTACTGATTCTAAGTTAATGTATGCTTCTTTCTCGAACACTCGAACACCCGCGACAACTTGTGAGCAGGTGCCCCATCATGCTGTCCAAATAAGTGGCAAATAGCACTCTATACTCAAATTTGCGTAATATGATATTCAAACTGGAATCCAAATATGCATTGAAGCTGACAGTGAGAAGTTTAAACACCTCAAATAAGCGTATATTGTTAAAACCATTTTTTTTTTTTTCGCTTTTCACTGAAATCGCTTTTCTTCAGTCACAGTGTAGCGAAACACGAAAAAACAGATACGTGGTTTAACCTTTCTACTTTTTACATTAATGTCCGCAAGGTATCTTTATGTACGAAATCGCTGATGCTCTACATCTTTGTAAACCACTTGTTTTCCCCTAACGCGTTCCGTTTTTCGATATGAATGTTATAACTCCGCAATTTTCCACCAGGTGGTACTACAAATAGTTTTATTCAGTAGCGCATGGCTACTTTACTATACCTGGAGACCACTTTTATGAGTATAGCAACAGCTGTCCTCAAGTTAAGAGGATGGCAAGAGACTTAAGTGGGCAAACTGTATGTATATATATATATGACGATTCGAAGGAAGCATGGAAAAACTTTTTGGAGCAATCATAATCATGCATGCATCAAAATCATTGTATTATGGTCAATTTCTTCATGAAATTCGAGTAATTTTTAACCCGCGATCACTCGCGCGTGGTGTTCTGTACACCCCAGCAACAAGAAAAGCCTCCAACAATTCTAAAACGAATGCGCAGAGCCACGATTTTTTCTGTAGCTGCCCATTTTAGGTTATTGAACCTTCAGGCCTGATGTAATCAATCTCGCTAGGACGATTGGAATGTAACGCCCTTCAGAAGTTTATTTGGGGTGCTGAGAACACCCCGCGAGTGATTGAGTTATGTTTTCGTACTCGAAGCATCTACGAAAGAATACGTTTTACTCTTTCCGTTTACATTTTTTTATCAAATATACATTAATATGCATGAATATTTTATTTAAAATTTCAATAAATGTGGTATAAAAATAATATAATTCTATAAAATAATTGTAAAATATATTTTTTTAAAAAAATATCAACAGATTGTCAAGATTAACTAAATGAATTCGATGACTGCGTAATTTCGTAACCAAAGTTAGAGGGATGAAACGAAATTGTAAATTTTTATAATACAGGTGGTGGTGATACCATAGATGATACGTGCAGTATATATGATGTATCGCGAATATGTAACCTTTAGTCATTGCGAATATTTTATCATCTACTTAATACTGCAGGAATTAATGCTTCCTTTGCCTATCATTCGGTTCTTTCTGAAAATAAATGAGACATTCAATA
The DNA here is from genome assembly GCA_019973955.1 of Trichonephila inaurata madagascariensis. NCBI lineage: Eukaryota > Metazoa > Arthropoda > Arachnida > Araneae > Nephilidae > Trichonephila > Trichonephila inaurata. Next base: position 26,486 of record BMAV01019598.1, read on the forward strand.
TTATTAGAGGAGAATAGAATGGATCTTGTTTAACCAGAGTGGGATATGAGATCGGATCTCCCAAAGCTTAACAAAACACTCAAAAGAATCTTTACTGGCACAGAATATATTAAAAAAGGTATTTTTCCACCAAAAAAGGGGCTTTGTACTGTTTGTCCACCGGTAAAATATGTAAAAATTATTTTTTTGTCTTCCATGTAAGAAAAAGATGTGCTTAAAGCATATGAATACAGTCTGCTCTGAATGTTTGAAAAATGATTAAAATATTATTTTTTCTACTTTTTACTCTCCTTATCATTAATTGTAAAGTATATTTATTACTGGTATATACGTTTTATTTGTGGTTTATGAAAGAATATAAAATTGTGTACTTCAAAATGAAAATTTTGTAGGTTTAGTTTAAATTAATGCTAATCTCATTGGAATGCAATAAATTTAACAATTTTGTTTGTATAATACAAAAAACATCTTATACTTCATAAATATATATTATAATTGGCTTAAAAAATTTTTCATATTTAAATACACGTGTTAAGAGTTTGGGGTGTTCTCTACACCCCGCGAGTAACGACGGTAGAAAAACAGGCGCGAGTGACCGCGGGTTAAGAATTTTAAATTTCAGAAATTTTCTAGATATTACCCGCATTTCCTCATAATCGTTACCCTTATCTATTATTGCATATAATTGTTCTAAATTATCCTCTAGTTGTTGGTGGATTGAATAAAATCCTTCCATTAGAATAAAAATAAATCAGTATTGTTTGTGAATTCGAAAACTTTCAAATGAAATACTTCTACGTATCCCCTTCTATTGGCTTACATTATCGAAATAAACACAATTGAATAACATACATGTATTAAGATATTTGATTTTAGATATACATAATAATATTGTAGATTTGATGTAAGTTTTTCGTAGCAGGAACTAAAAACATTTCACCGAAATATGACTGTATCAATTTAAATATCAAAAACTACAATTTGGAACATTAATAAAAAAGCTAAAGGCATTAAAATGAAATATATCAGTTCTCTAATTCTCTAATATTTGATATGCCTAATATACAGAATCGTATATAACAGAAGAATGTTCTTTCTGGAAATAAAAGAAAATATCAAAAAAAAAATTCTTTTCTACATTTCTAACAATTGGAAACTACAGTAATTCATTTTTATTCTTTGCATTGGAGTTTATAAAAATGAATTTATGAATAAAATTGGAGTGTTTCGAATTTATTACCTAAACACATCCACCTTGAAAATAAATTTCATTAAACATGCACCTTAAATTGAATTGATAAAAATAATAAATGGAATTTGTTTTTCTGTGCTAGAAAAATTGAATAGTCAAAGGAAGGACATTGGATTTTTTTTATCTCTTATATTCTCACAAAAATTATTTTTCCCACGGTGGTAAAATATTTGCTATAGTTCATCATTTCTATAATTTAAAATACGGTTCCTAACAAAATGTTCTTTGTTAAGTCCAGTATTTTTTAGTTTGGTTGTTCTTTTATTCATTTCTGGATAAAAATACATGTCCTAATCTTAAAAAATTTCACGAGTATAATAGCAATTATTTTTTCATTGGTATCTTTGTTATTGCTAACATTTATATTCATTTCATTTACATTGATTATTTCAATTGGGATGACATCAGAAGTTTCTCCAGGATCATGTATCTGGAGAATTTCACAGAAAATATTCTTTTTTGAACATATTAATTTCTAGCAAGCTCACACATAATCCTGCCTCTTTTATTTAGGTCATTCTTTCCCAGTAAAAAAGCATTGCATTTTTTTCTAAACGCCTTAATATTGGTTTGTTTTCCTAACCGTAGCTCTTATTAAGGAGAGCACAATAAATATTTACTTTCGATGCAAAATAGAAGCTATATAGAGGTATAAAACCACCTCCCTTTTTAAATAGACAATTTGAAAATAATGATAATTGGTATTAAACAATCTATAGCAATAGCATAAAATGTAAAATTAGAACAACTGTTCAATAGTAAAAATATTATTTTCTCACCAGCACTCTTTTATGCTATTAATATATTTATGTTCAATTCAATAAAAATACAAATTACTTAATTAATCCAAAATTCTCCAATTGAACAGCTACGCAGTCATGAATCGAGTTAAAAATATTTTCCATGCAAAAAGTTCGGAATCAAAACATTTGTTTTTTAACAGATAATACTCAAAGAAAGATAGGCTCTTAAATCCATTGTAAACAAAATAAACGTTAACTTGGATTTAAAAAATGCAACGTTTTCTCGAAAACTAAAAGACAATCGTAACAATAAAAAGATAATAATATCTTGTTCTAATAGAATAATTAGGGATATTCACTAAGAAAATGGAAATGATCTGTTGCAAGACGAACTGTACTGGTTCAAGAAACTGGGATTACATTTTCAGAAGAAAAAGTCAGCTCATCCTCCTTTAACTAAACCGAAATTTACAATGATTATTGGGATATTAATCGAAGTGAAAATGTATGGGAAGACTTGTTTTTGTACATGATTATGAAGTAAGGTATTACGAACTTCTTAGAGCAAGCAAGTAGACAGCAGCCTTCTCTAGGCCAAGTGATTATCGGGATATTAATCGAAGTGAAAATTTATGGGAAGACTGGTTTTTGTACGTGATTATGAAGGGAGGCATTACAAACTTCTTAGAGCAAGCAAGAAGATAGTCGCAGCTTTTCCTAAGTCAAGTAATTATTGAGATATGATTCTAATTGAAAATGTAAATGGGAAATCACAAAAAACAAAAGCTAAATAACATGTAATGGAATTTCTAATAAATGTACTGAATCACAGCCCTCAAATAAAAGAATGTGTAGAACAGTGTATATGAAGAATGCTTTGATAACAACAAAAGAAAATATGGCTATTTCGTAATAAAGTACAATATTCATTATATTTATTGTGATTGATTTACCAGTTTACAATTTATTTTGATGTGTTTTCTAAGTAGACCATTTATTTTTTAAACATAAATATTCAAAATTATGCAGAAGTAGACAGATTTAAAAAAAATTATTACTGATAAGTCATAAATTTTTATATTTTTGCCCCCATTAATTTGGACATCCACTGGAAGTCAATATGAGATGTTTGAGCCAGAGAATGGTATTAAAGTATTCTAGAGGCATTCCCATTTCTTAGAAGGCCTCCACTGTACATATAAATATAAGAGAATAATTAAATTATAACTTAACCACAAAAAATCCTGCTACCCATTTATTTTTTTTTCTGCCTTACCTATTCGTATATGAAATTCAACAGCTAATAATTTTTTTATGGTCTTAGAAAAAACTTTCTCGTGCATTAATTTCCTTCCCTTCCAATACTAAACCTAAAGCAAGAAATGTTGAAATATCAGAATTTGTGATAACTATAAAGCCAATTTTTCCCAATTAAGTACAGTTGGCTATACATGTACAATTTTATATATTCCTTAACACTTCCTGAGAAGAATGATTAATAAGAGGGAGAGTATAGAATATACTGATTCTGATTGGAATGGCATCCGTGAAGTTATTGTGTTTTATATGCGCATTTATTTGTACACAGATATCTCACAAGAAATTTTAAAATACATGTACGAGTCAGCCATGTAAATACATCTTATATAATTCGAATTATTTATACTTGCTGATATATTTCACTTCCTTGTATAGTCAACGCACGAAGAAAATGTACTCCATTTTGCAAAAATATAATCCAGAAAAGAATTTAAATGTACGCACTTTTGTGAAGAGTGTTTACATTTCACCAGGTAAAAGACCGGTTTGAAAAAAATACATTTTAAAAGACACAGACATATGAGGTTTCACTTAAATATGCGCATACAATTGCGATTCCTTTCCCTTGGAGTTTTTTTTTTACGTAGGAGTAAAAGAAATGCCAAACATTTGCATGAACTATTTTAATTGAAAAATAAAGAAACGCGTTTATAAAATATATGTCTGTGGATGCATAATGTGCTTCCAAGGCTTACTGTTTCTGTAGGTGAATGCACACTGAGAGTAAAAGAAAGTACAAAACTCAAGAAAAGGCAAGTTACATTTGAAAAGTATTAAAAAACTTGTGGTAGAGGAAGCCTTCGCTTTTTCTATTCAAATAAGAGGGCTAATACATTCCTTTGTTGTTCTTTTCTCAAAACAATTTGAAAGTAAGATCCTGATATATTAAATCAGGGCAATGCTTACTGTAGTATAGTATCTAAAGTGTTATAAAGTCTTTATATGTCAAGATCGGGAATAAATTTCTTGCGAGGAAATATCAAATTAAATTAAATTAAGCACACATTCCTAAGTTTTAAAAACTTTGTTTTTTCTTATTGTTTAGTTTTTGAGTCAGTATATATAAAATATATAAATATCACAATGTAACATGAAGTTATTTACAAGTAAATTTAAGATACATAGTGTATACTAGTTACATAAATGAAAAAAGATAAAAAGATACGTATTAAAACTAAATTTATGAATAAAAAACTTAAAAAACAGCATTAATACTTAGTACTAAAAATGAACAAATTTCAAACAGTCTTATTTTTATAAGTATGAACATTTTAATATTGTTACGTAATTCATATATCTTTAACTGATTTTCAAACTTAAATCATTTCTGAGTGTGTGTTTTTTTTCACAGAATAGTTAGATACAAAATATTCGAAGTCAAATATACTTGTTTTCCGGTAAAAATTATTTGTTTCTTAAATTTGTTAATTTTAGTCTTTTGAACACACGATACCATTTTCAGTTTAATGTGATCTTTCTATATATAAAAAAGTTTATCGCAATGCTGTAATGAATTTTTGACGTAGTAAAGATAAGCTGCAACAGATGGCACCAGGATATTTTTAAAACAAATTTATTTTTTGCTTTGAATATTTTAGAACTATATAATACATGTAAATTACAGTTTTATTAATTTAACAATAAATATGAACAGTTGCATTATTTGTAGAATGGGGATTGGTCTCTTATTAAGTGGACAGGATGTACCCCCTTGCTCTTAGATCTTTTAAAAAATATTTTCTATGAATAAAATACGAGGGTTGGGGCATAAGTCATGGCAGCTATTTTTTTTCTTGTAGATATGTTAACGGACCGCAAATGTAAATGTGTCGTGTGGAAGTTCTGAAGGCATAGTGTGTATTCAGAACAACAGATGTCTCTATGATAGCTGGTAGTAGCGCAGCGAGGGCTGTGGTCGTGTGAGGTGGAAGTAACCCATGTTGAGCAGCGCGCTTACATCAAAATAGCCGTTCTCCGAGGGAGAAATGCGATGGAATGTCATAGTGAATTAGTAGAAGTCCTTGAGAATAATGCCCTACCATACCGTACAGTAGCACGGTGGGTAGGAAAGTTTCAACAAGGACGTGTGTAAACCAGTGATGAGCAACGTAGTGTGGCAAATGCTGACGCTGATGGTATTCAGCGCCTCCCACATCGTTGTGGTGTCAGTAGCAGGGGACTACAATGAGGGTCTTTAGGCCCAGGTTTGTCATGTCAACTTTATGTGTACTATGTTGCCATTCTCTTGCACCATGAAGGCCATAGTGTCCTGTATACTACAATAATTAATTAGTGTGTTACGATATTCCAGTGCTATTCATTGTCCACACATGTAGTTTTAACACCTTGTCATTTCGTCTGTATATGTCACATTTTCCAACCGGATTGGTATCTTCAAGAAAAAAAATAGTTGCCATGACTTTTGCCCCAACAATCGTATTATTTCAAAATCATTTGTAGTGTTGTACCTCTGGAAGGAGACAGATGCTTAAAAATAAATCATGTTTAAATACAGTCACAACTTTTTCTTAAAAGAAATAAAAATCCGTTTGTTTAAAGGTGTTGAAAAAAGAACCAAGACAAGAAACTCTTCATATTTAAGTGGAAGGTTTCAACAAAGAACTTCAATTCCGAAGTACGGTCGTAATTTCGCTGCACAAAAGGAAACGGGGATGTAAAAAAAGCATTTTGTAGGATGCCGCATCATTGCAGATGGGAATGAAGAAGAGACTTCCGCGAAACTTTTTTCACTTCCGTTTTATGGTAAGAATTGACATAAAAATTGGAATCGTATGTTGCGCTCTTTATTTCTTCGTATAAATAAAAAAAAGACAAATGCTAAACAGCATTAATTTTTTTTTAGAGTAAGAATTTCTTTATGTTTTATTGCATTTCATTAACATTTGCTTGAGGAAAAAAATTAAAAAGATCTTTTAAAAATAGAAATATATTTTAAATATTTTTTTAAAAATTTTTCAATATTTTTTATTGCAAATAATAAAAACAGAACATTTTTTAGAAGTCTTTTGTTTAAACAATGGAATAATTTAAATAGCAAAAGAAAGCATTTTCTCTGTTCTCAAATGCGTTGAAAGGAAAATGAGTGACAATTAAAACATTGGTTATTTAAATAATTCATCTTATAATTCTATATCAATTTAAGAAAACGAGATCAAGTGATTGTAAAAATAACATAATGAATTTTATATAAAAAAATGTTCCCTTAAATACTTTTATCATTTAATCAAAAAATTCATATAACACTTTCAATTAATTTTATAATATAGAGTACAGTTTTGTTGTTTATTGGAAGTCAAGAGTTAAGATACCAATGTGGCATTTTTTGTAAACGCAAACTTATCACCGGAGCTCGTTTGAAAAGTAATCACATATTTTTTTTTTCTTTTTGCTTTTATGAAATTTTTAGTTTTTTTTTTTTCAATAAGTAAAGTATTTGAGTTCGTGACTAAATTGTTATTATTATTGTTTTTCTTTGCCCTTGTAAGATATCAATTACTTTCTAATGAAATTTAAATTATTTCAATGTTAACCCATTTATGCCTAGTGTTCCATTTTTGGAACGGCAGTCGAGTGACAGTTTTTTGTAGTTTAGAAGTTCAAAATTGCGTTTGGAATTGGATTTGTGACTTTAACCTTCTTCGTAGGGGAATAGAAATTTCGTATAAAACATACAGTTAGTCCGTTATGCAGATATTTGCCTGCAAAGAGGTTGTGAGTGTTGATTTATATTTCAACCACCGGCATAAATGGATTAAAATATTGAAACTTTCATTTAAATTTTTATTTTCCCTTAAAATTGTTCTTTTTTTTTTTTTACTATCCTTTATTTTATTCATTGTGATACTCGCTATTGAAATTAATATTTTTTATTATATTTCCTAGCTAGTTATTTATTTAAAGGAAACAATAAGCAAATCTTTTAATTTTCCAGGAGTATTATGCCACGATTTTGAAAATTTTGTATAATTTTATTTTGCGTTTCACACAAATTACGTTTAGTTACGAACCTAATCGGGACTAAAAATATTTAATTGGCTGGGAAATATATTCTTTGATAATTACAAATGCGATTATTTTTTTTCTTTTATCAAACTTTAATTTTAAATTTGATTTTTTTTTCTTTAATGCATAAATACCTTCCTTTCCCATCAAAACTTTTTTCGCAAATTACAACAAAAGTTTGAAATACCAATCTATTTTGTATACTCTAGTTTTTGTACACTCTAGTTTGTATACTCTAGTTTTGTATACTCTATTTTGTATACTCTAGTTCAAAGGTACTCAACCTTTTTTTTTTCAGCCTGACAACATACATATGTTAGCTTTTTCACTCGGGCTGCAACATGAGGACTAATGGAGAAGGGGAGGGGGGAGAAAAGTGCTTTAAGACCAAGATAACAGAGATAATTTAAAATGTGGAAAAAAATATTAAGAAGAGGCAGGATAATCCCTATAGTATAAACTGCCATGAGAATGGATACGCAGTCAGCTATACAAAATGCTTAATTTCTCCAAGACTAAAAATATTTCGCATAAAAAAAAGTAATACTTCCAACAGCAATAGATTTACCTTACATTTAAGTTACCTTCTCTAACGTTGTTAGTAGAGTTACTCCCTCTGTCCCCCACAACCCATAATAACAATAATTCTCAAGGTGATACTAATGGTAGCAACAAAGCATTTCGAGGATTCCTTAGTTAAGAAAGCAATGTTTCGGAACTAGTTCAAGTCCTCGAACTCATCGTATAACTTCAAATTTAGTAAAAAGAACTAGTCAAATTTTACAAGTTCTTACCAAATTTAAAGTAGTAGATAACGATGAATAAAAATATTTGTCTACTAATAGAAGCAATGTTAGAACAAATTTAAATCTTTTCCTTAAATGTTCTCAATATTTAACTTTTAAAATTTTTAATTTATAATGCATCTCTACTTTATAATCCCAATTTCCCTTTATTTCCGAAACTAATAGTTTTTACTTATTTTATAAACTTGAATTCGGCAGTCAATATTATTAAGTTCACTCTCTACATCCAATCACAAGCCTCAACTTCAGAAGCCGTTAGTCCTTGCCCCCTGAGGCCACACCATCTACCCACCAAACCAAGAATAAAAAACCAGCAACTCCTCAGTTCAAGAGGGTTGAGAACTGCACTCGCAGCCCACATCCCTTGTTGAATCTGTGACATCTAATATAGAAAGCATACGCAGAATAATATTTTAACCTAAGTTTTAAAGTGATTTTGCTAAGGCTGCTTTGATTTTGTTACCAAATTTATTTTAATACCACTATGATGAATTAGTACCCTATATTCGGTTTTAAATTTAAATGTAAATTTTAAAAGAATCCTTTTTTTACCAAGAACTTTGAAAGAAATTAAAGTTAATAATTTTATTTCAGTTAATTAAACTAAAATCATTAACAAACAATCAATCAAAATTTTGCATTATATGTTATGAATGATTAATCATTGCTTAAACTTATTAAAAATGTAGGCAGAAGTAAAAAAAATTTCATTAATTCTTCTTAATGTTCATATTCTTCAAATAAAGGATTTTCAGTTTAAAAATATAACATACGTAAATAACTGTTTTTCTTCAACAGCTCCTAATTTAAGCAATTTATTTATATTTAAAGAATCAACCACAAGAAAAACATTGATTGACCCATGTATACATTAATGTATATTATTGTAATAAGAAATTAGTTTTAGAGATTGATTGATTGAATAGCTGATAGTTTATAACGTTCTCATTTAGAATCAAACTCAAGAGCTTTACATTATTTCTATGGAATAAATACCAATAAATAATTTACCCTTACATTTATATTGTTACGAATTTTATGTAATTAATGCTTAGTGTTATCTTCAATAGTGTAAATAATTTATATCTTGATGTTTAATACGTTAATATCTTTTTCTATTGCATTTCATTTATAATAAAAATTGTAATATTTGCTAGCAACACTATCCCTTATATCATTATGGCGTTTCAATAGAAATTTGGCGAAATATTGGCGATACAGCCAGATTGACATCAGTTTTGGTGACTTGGCGACCATGTGGATGCCTTTAGAAATTACTGGAGAAATCTATAACATAACGATCTATGACGTAAGTGGAAATTTCGAGAAAACTTTTGAAGGCACCCGCGCAAGCTATAAAAAAGTAATCGATCACTAAAACTGAGTCAGTATCTCTTCGGGCTGTAGAAGAGGACGAGAAGCTCCTTGCGGATTATCTTTATCATTTCGCACTTGAATTAATAGACTCTGATAGTTGTGCATGAGTGTTATAGGAGGTGTGAAAACCTTCTGCGATTTATTGAGCGAGTTGTAGTGCTTCATCCTGAATTTTAAGAATTTTTTTCTCACAGATTCTGTCAGCAAAAAATCCACGAACAGTGACATACGTAACAATATTATACATATGTATGCACCTATTTCAAATTTTATTTGTAGCATTAACTTGATTTTAAACTAGTTTTCTCATTTTTCTTTCATCTTGTTCGTTCGATGTTTACTACACAGTGATTTCGGTAAATAAAAGGTTTGTCTAAATAAAAAGTGGACAAGTTCAATAAAAACAAGTAACATGAAAAAAAAATTAAGTTAATTCCTACCTAGATGAACAAAGAAAAAATTTATTTTAACTACTTTTTATTAAATAGTTACAATTAATATAAATATGTTAATACATATGACAGAATCATAGCATTAAGTGGTAAGTCATTTTTATTAATTATCATTACAGTATCGTATATACCAAATTTCAGTGCAACTGAAGGCTTTAAAACGTGAAAAAAAAAATCTTTTAAAGTTTTGACACAAGTCTCCAAAAATGATGCCAACGTGGCTGTATTTCTAATTCTTTGAATAATTAGTTTTAATCAATTATTTTTTATTAATTATAAATAAATTACTGTATGGCCATCCAAAATTATCCTGTATATAAAATTTCAGCTCAATTGAGCGCTTTAAAATGTATTTTATTAACGATTGAAAATTCCACAAAGATAAATAAATATTAGAGAGATAGGAATTGAAAAAAAGATTTTATTAGAAATCAAAAGAAATCTCTCTGAGGGTTGTAACACAGGTCTCGTCATTTCTACAGCACTCCTAGGTCTTCACTTTAGAAAGAAAGTGTTTGGTTCTTGAGGAAGTCCAGCCCAGATTCCTTTACTTGATTGTCCAAACAGAAATATGCTTTTTTAAAGGCCTAGAAGTCACAGACAGAAGACTGGCTGTCCTATGGGTGTTCTAATATTTACCAACAAATTTTTTTCAAGCTGACTCGGTTTTGCGGGAGACGGTTGTGCAGACATTGTTATGGAGATTCGATATCTTTTGTGCCCTTCTCAAAAACATTTACACTTACTGTTCCAAGACGTTGGATCTAAACAGTGCTTGCCATAGATTGCCATTTTTCGTCGGTAGATGTCCGCATGAAACTCGCCTCCAGCAATCAGAAACCGTACTACTGCATGCTGTTCCAATCAAGACGCATCTTCATATGACATGACTTTACTTTCGATTAAGAGCTCTCAGGACTCGTATAAATAGCAAATTTTCCAATTTTTTGAAAACAGTATATGTTAAGAAATTGTGTTTATGCAACGAAAACTTCCAATGTTATTGAGAAATAAGTTGTGAAACTTTAACGAAAACCATATCACTTTCTAATCATTTTTCGCAAAACAAAAAAATTTTAGCTTGCACGCAGGATTTCTCAGAAACTATTTATGATATCAATTTGAAATTTTATGCATGTGTTAAAAATAAGGCACTTCATAACTTATACATCAATCTTCAAAAAAAAAAGATTTAATAGAACTTTTTTTATTTCAATATATTTATTTCTTAAAGTTTTAAAATTTTCGTTATAACTGTATTTAAAAAATATTTCTTTTTCTCTAAATTTCTTAAAAGTTAGTATAACTTCAAAAGTGAACATTTTTATACCAAGTAAAATTAGTTTTGTTTATTTTGATCAATTTTGCCTTCAGAATCTAGCGCGGTGTAAAATACTGATTTTCATATTTTTAAAAAACTGTTCAATTTTTATTTCTTTATAATTTTTTAAATGTCTTCCCAAATTTATTGAAAATTTGAATAAGAATGTAAATGTATATGATTATCATGTGGTAAAAATTTCAAATTATTGTTTTGTTTTATTGCTAAGTTACATTGTTTTGAAGAAGGATGTTTTTTTCGAGTGCACGGACCTATGTTGATGGTCCTTAGAGCTCTTAATTTCCTCTACCACTAATAAGATTCACTATTAAATATTGTACGCAGTGTACACTTCCAACCGTCCTTCATGTCCCTGTTTGGTGACTCTCCTATAACTGCATTTATTCTGACACAATCACATATGTCCACTTTTCATTAGGGCAACCCTTATATTATCACTACACTATTGGAGATATACCAATTGACGCCTTTCAGGTTTATACGGATGTCAGTAGAGACGATTATTATTGATATGGCAGCGGAATTTACATCAAATCGCAAGAAAATAGCTTTTAAGAATCCAGAGGAGAAATCCAGACGGTTGCTAGGTTTTTCGCAGTGAGCTAATATCCATTGATGAGGCCCTTGGTTCTCTTACATCTCTTCCAAATGGAAAAGAGATTTGGATACTGTCTGATAGTAGAAGTGCAATACAGCACTTGTCCAATTGGCAAAGTGTGAGAGATAATGTTGGAGTGGCAATACTCACCAAGTTAAAACGACTTTCCACATCGTATCAAATTCATTTGCAGTGGATTCCCTCTAACATAGATCTAGAGGGAAATGAGATTGCGGACACTTTGGCCTAGGGGCTGGCGCTTGCGAGGTACCAGAGCCGTCAGCACACCTCACCTTTT
>BMAV01019598.1:38796-68668 GCA_019973955.1 Trichonephila inaurata madagascariensis
CCCCCCCAGAGCACCATTGGTATCAGTGTTCTCTTCCTGGAGGCTCTCTGGGTCACGGTTTTACAAGACAGGATCAAACTCTTCTTGCCCTCTTTCGAAGTGGCCATATCAAAACAATGAAATTTTCCGAAGGATGCAAGAGCTTTGAAATGTGCACGAACTGTTCTTCTGAGCCGGCCTCGCCTCCTCTCGTCCTCGAATGCCTAGGGCTCACCAAGATGGATTTAGAAGACGATTCCTTGCTGGTGTTGGACTTTTTGAAAGTGTACGATGTCATGGACCTGGTCTAGCACTGCTGACCAATGGGGGCGTGCAACAATAACAACAACACTATGTAATGTAATTAATACTTTTCTTCAATCAGCGAGGCATTTAATACGAATGAAATATCATAAGCGGAATTACCTTTGGCTTTTAGCTACCAACTTTTCAACATCTCGTTACACAAAAAATGTGTTGACTTACGCATTGCTTTAAAAAACTCTTCGAACCCTGTACAGCAATTTTAGGAAACATCCTTTTGGGTATATCATCACTTTCCTCCTACAATCTGCTTAAATCTAATGCACGTGCCTACGATGTAGCGACATGTATTTTCGATTTATAGGTATTATAAACTATTTTACCTTCCGTTTTTTACAGGATTATTTTTCGTTACTCTTTCTTTTAAATGCATTTAAAAATATACAAAACCTATCAGAATTGCCCTGGTGTCTAAACTTTTGTGCAGTTTAGTAACATGACAATGTAAGCAAAAAATAATTTTAAAGTATATATTAAATACACAACTCCCCAGGGAACAAATGTAGAAATCTATATTAATTACTGATTCATAAATGGTATAAATTAAAATTTATCTCATATTGACTCTTAAGTCAGTTAATAACTTTTAAAATTTCCAAAAGAAAAAAAAATAGTTTTAATTTCTTCCTCCTAAACCTCTGATTACTTGCAGTCCTGGAATATGAAACATCAATCTATTTTGTCAAAAGTTTTTACACACAGCTGAAAATTTTAACTTAAGAGCTCCAGGTCCATATTAAGCCAAAAAAAAATGCAAATACTAAAGTATTAGTTTCTGTTTCTATTAAAAATGCGCATATAAATATGGTCTTTTTCCGTGAACTCTGCCTCTTCAACGAACGCAAGATACAAGAAATTCTATTTTCACGTTAAAAGAAGAAACAAGAGCTTAAGATATATACATATATATCCAGATGCATAATGTTTCTCTAAAGTTTATTCGTCTTAAGAATAAGCACACGTAAAACGAAAACAAAGTTACGAAATAAGGAATAGAAAAAGTTAAGAACTCGCATCAATGATACATAAAGGGAAATAGCAAAAAAAGCTGCTTTGTATTGAATCGCATGTGTTTGCTATTTAAATGAGTATTCTTCTTTGGCGCATTATCCTCTTTCACGATTTGCAAAGCGATTTAAGAAGTGAAAAATCACGTTCTCGTGAAAAGGATTGAATCTTTCGAGTGTTTGCTGAGGTTAAATATTCTGAGGAATTTTTTAAGATTTAGAGGGAACGCTTGTAGTCTGAAAAATCATTGTAAAACCCATTTGGAATGAAATTGTGCGTGGACGATTTCCAATCATTTTAAGTCTTAAAGAAAATTTACGTTTTTGGAATGTAATGAAGCTGATGACTGTATTAAGGTGAGCATTAAAAATAAAATAAAACTGAACATTAAAAGCGTATTAATTGTTATAACTGTAAAAAATATATGCTTCAATTTACGAAAAAATAATAATTTGTTAATGTTCGTAAGTGATTGCAGGTATTAGGTCTCAAGGAAGCTAATTTTGTCTCGAGAACAGAAAATATAAACAATTTTCTATTAGATGCAATTCTTTGAGATGAAAATTAAATAATTCGATTCTTTTATACATTATTTATAAGGGAATGAGGCTTCTAAAAAGTGTAAAATGTTTAAAATATATAATTTTAATTTTAAAAATTATAAGAGCATATGGAAATAAGAAACATTTCTGTAGGAAATGTTAATTAAATTTTACGTTGAGCATGATATTTTCTAAAATAGTAGCTCTAATTACTAGCAATAAGTTGACTTATAAAGTTAAATATACATCCTTATTACACTGTAGAAAATTTTATATAAATATACTAGTATAAATTATATTTTTTTAAGAATAAAAAATTGCATTTTTAAATTTTTTTAAAAATTTCAATTTTTTTCTAATATTTTGAAATACAAAAGATATATAATACTAAAATTAGGCAGAGTTTAATGAGTATGATACATTTTATAATTCCATAAAAATTTTAGTCATCAAAGTTTATTATTTTATAAAATAACATGCGCAGCATAAAATTCACTTAATATTTATTACAGAAATGTTCCTTACATTGATATGCTTATAATTTTGAAAATCACAATCATATTTTAAACATTCTTCACTTCTTTTGAAGCGTCATTTCTTTATAAATAATGTGTAAAATAATCGAATTGTTTAATTCGAATTTCAAAGAATTATATTTATTTGAATATTGTTTATCTTTTCAGCTCTCAAGACAAAATTAACAACCCTGAGACTTCTTAACAAATTTAGAGATGATAAATACTGCAGATCAGTGTTTCTCAAACTTTTAGTATTTGCGACCCAATATTCAATCATGATTTTCATCGCGCCCCTCTTCCATACAATACAATGCATTGAATTCAATAATACTACACTTTGACGCTAAAGCTACAATACGACTCTAACTTCTTAAGTGCCTCCGGCGTATATATTAGTCTTTCAGAAACATGATATTTTCTGTGCACTGCCATTCATGAAATTATTCCGAAGTCTTTGGAATGCAGCAAAAAGTCTTGGCAGTGTTTGCAAAGGATTTACTTATTTCAGAGAATTTGCTTTTTTTATTCCTTTTCTCCCCTTCCCCTCCAATACATCACATGCACACGCCTGCGTGGAAAACGGTAACGTTGGGGAGTGAATCATTTATCTTTTAATCAGCAGTAATGGAATTAATTATAAACCCCCGTTCAACTTATCAAAAGAAGGGTTAATTTCTGTATATAATTTTATTTATGACAAGCCCATGGGGTCAATGGTAATTATTAAAAACTCATTCTTAACTTAGTACTCCTAAATTAATTGTAAAATATAGTACGCAGTACTAATACATTTATAAGTGTATTAAATCAGTGTAAATGTGTATTTATTTCTTATTAAGTCAGAATGCATTTTGCTTGTTTACTTTCAGTAAATTAATAGTTTTTAAAATAATCTTTTGTTTTCGACTTTTCAATAGGCTCGCGCCCCCCTCATAGAGTTATAACGCCCCCTAGGGGGGAGCGCCTCCCAGTTTGAGAAACGCTGTTGTAGATGAAAACGAAGAAACTCTTTGTTTCAATATTTATGATCATCTTTTAAATTGACTGTAGACAAATGACATTGACTTAAAACCCTAAACACTAATAAGTGCAAAAATTACGAAAAATGTCGGATAGAAATATAAATTTCTTACTGTATGTTTAAGAGTTCAAACCATCGCCATTGACTCCTTTTTCCAAATTTTTGGGCAATTTCAAGATAATTAAGCTATAAATTAACCAAAATTATATTTCAAACTTAATCTTTGTTTTCTGGAATTACAAATTCTCATACACAGTTGGGGGGGGGGGGCGCATTACTCTAGTCAATAACATTTTTGCAAGCTAAAATGAAATTTACATTATACAGAGTCAAAACTTACTTATATATAACTTTGTTGTTATTAATTAATTTTTCAGAATTTTTTTTTCTATGTTTGTTTTCTTAAGGTGTCTGAGAAACAATATTTTTTTTTATTCTCTCACTTTATATTTAATTACTACCTCTTTCTGCGTTACTTTTTATCAAATCTACATTACAAATATTATTTTTAAAATTATCATTTTATAAACGTGTTAAAAATAATGAAAATTACTTTTAGAAGTGGAGAAATATCTCGGAAATATAAAGAAATGTTTCTACTGATGAAATAAAGGTTATATTTAAATGAAATTTCTTATTATGTTTTCGTGCTTGAAAAATATTATAATCTATTCTTTACACATATTTGTAATATTGTGTACTTCGACTGAAAACTGTGCATCATGATTTTTTTACCCAATATTGAGTATCATTGCAATGCTACTGCATATATCATTGCAACTTGGGCAATCCTTATATATTTTTGAATAATTTTTATACAAATAATTTTGGGAAAAGTTATAACTAATTAAAATGGTCTCATTGGCACTTTACAGAATTGTCTTCTTATTTTCGTGTATAAACCCACAATTCTGATGATAATTGATAATTTTAGGGTGGTCTAAGTAATTGATAAATATTATTATGTTTTCAAATGAACAGGCTTTAAATTTCTTGATTAATTTTTTAAAAAAAGTTTTATACTAATAGTTGCACATAATTTAACCTAATTTATTCTCATAACACTATTGACGCCTTCGTGTCTTGGTAATTGGATCTAAGGCAAATACGTTTATTGTTCCATATTGTTTACTCTTTCAAAATGTAGTATTACTAAATTGACCAAACCGTCCTCCTTTAGGGAGGACAGTCCTCCTTTTATAGGTTCAGTCCTTCCTCTAAAAGTGTCCTCCTTTTCAATATTTTAAAACTGATCTGTTAATCTCTGTATTCAGAGATGAACCAGACATTATTCCAAAATGTCGAAAAATAGTCTGAAACAAATATCACAGAAAATAACAGTTTTCAATGGCACTTTTTGACTGTCACAAGTAAATTGGGCAGATATAGAAAATTATGTTGAGTTTTTATAGAAAGAAATGCCTGATATATATATTAAAATCGACGAGAGAGAGAGACAATTGTCTGTTTGAAGTAGAAAGAAGACTGAATGTTTATTTAAATTCTAATAAATTAGAACAATTGGAAAATCAACATGCTGAGAAATTGGTAAAATATGGTTGAAATTACGTAAACCATTTCAAAAATGAACACATTCCATATGAAAATGTAATTATTCTTGTTGAATTTACGTTGTGCTGTCCTGAAACTAATGCAGCAGTAGAAAGAGTTTTTTCCTGTTGGTAATGATTTTTGTGAAACGACTAGAGAGGAATCCAAATTGAATGTTATTATTTTAGCTACAGTGCTTACCCTAAAATTCAGTGAACAGTACATTTTTTGCCCAACTTTCCGATATATTAGAAAATAATATGTTGACAAAAAACAAAACTTCATTCAATGTAAAACTACCCGTTTAAGATAATAATTAAAAAGATTGTAATCTTAATTAGTGTATTTTTGTTTGAATTAATAAAACGTTTCATATATTTAATTTGTAATTTTTTCCTAAATTTTTCGTCCTCCTTTTCACTGCAAAAAAATGGTCACCTTAATATTACTTTCAAATTGTGATGAATTTCTCATTCAATAGAATGTATTTACGAATTTTTTCGACTAAAAATAATAAATATTTTATCTCTGAATTATTTTAAATCCGCATTTTCGATGATTATCTCTGAAAGTCTAGAAGAAAAGAATTCATTTTAAGTCGCTTTCTAAAAGCGGAAGTGACACCGTATCAAATGACTTCTTTCATTTCCTGATTAAATGCATTCATCAAGAAAAAAAAATGGGAAGATCTTCTTAAATATTTATCCTTGAAACTGTTGTTTCAATACAACCGCGCCCTCTTTTTTCTCACGTCAGAAACGCATAAAGATGATTACAGTCCAATTTTTTTCCATGAAAAAGGTCACTGTCAAAGTGTACTTTCTCTCTCTTTCTCTCTTATTTTTTATATCAGTTCTCAAATGTATACAAATTCTTGTTACTTTCACTTTCGTTGTTATGGTATTCGAAAATAACAGAGTTTCTAAGCAATTTAATTCCCTTCCAATTAATCATTTATTCAAATACAGCCGTGTTTCCCAAACTTTTAACGTATGTGTACCCCTTCTATAATTTTCGTAACGCTGAGTTCCTCTTATCAAAAAAAAAAAAAAAAATGAATGTATTTTAATAATAATTAAGACATATATTTATTTTTTCTTTCTTTGTAACATAATATTAAGAAAATAATAAAATATAAATTAAATCAAAATAATATATAAATTAAAGCTATATTGTAAATAACATTTATTTGGATTATTGAGAAGGATGAAATTGTTTCTGCTGAGATGATATATCGTTATAATCTGGTTCCCTGGTTGTTAATTTAATCTGAGATACGGTTCCTTGTCCAATGGTCTGTTATTGTCCCCCCCCCCCCCCCCATTTAATGTCTACAAATGCTGAAAAAGCAAATTCACATAAGAAAAATTGCCCCAAAGCTAAAAATACACAGGCACCTGAAGAAGTCACAACTACACTCTATAACCACAAAAAGACGCACCGGGAAAGAATTGCCGGATTGTAATGAAATTTCGTTTACGTTAAAAATATGGTGTCCAATGAATGAATAGCGGCAGCTACAGCGCATCGGAACTGCGCACTCAGCAGGTGTCTATAAGAAGCGATTCCTAGTCTGATGGTCAAAATTTCGGTTGTATTGCGATTTTGGATACCTTTCAATGACTGAAAAAATGCGTCGCCGAGGGATTCGAGCTCATTAAAAGCAACTGTCAGAGTTTGAAAGAGGTCGTATCACTGAATTGAAAGAAGCAGGTTGGACAAATGGGAGAATCGCTCGTCATATGGGTTAAAGCGATGCGGCCATTAGCAGATGCTGGCAAGAATGGGAAGAAAACTGTAGGTTTCTGCGTCAAGATGGTAGATGTCGACCTAGGGTCACAGCAGATCAGGAGGACAGATTGATTGTCAGATCAGCTGTCACATCGTTATCAACCAATAGACATACGACACGCACACGAGTATTCATCTTGACCATTCACAGACGGCTGATAGAGCGAAAATTACGCTCGTGCCGACCGCTACGCCACCTGCCATTTAAGCCTGCACGTTTTCGAGCCAGATTACAGTGATGCTTAGCTCGATCAGATTGGAATCATGCTAACTGAGGACCTATAGTGTTTAGCAACGAATCTCGCTTCCAACCGTGACCTGGCGATCATCGAGGACGTGTCTGGAGAAACCCAGGGCAGCGTGCTGATTCTGCTTTCACTATTGCACGCCACACAGGCCCTCAACCAGGAGTTATTGTCTGGGGAGCCATTTCTTTTGACAACCGGGCCCCTTTAGTAGTCATTAGAGCACACGTACAGCACAGCGGTACGTCAACAACATTCTGAGAATTGTTTTGCGACCGTTCCTTTACCAGCACCCTGGCCTCATTTTTCAGGAAGATAACACCAGATCACATACGGTAAATGTTTCTATGAACTGTCTTACAGCTTGTTAAATACTTCCTTGTCCAGCCACATCGCTAGATCTTTCTCCAATCGAGCATGTCTAAGATATGATGGGAAGCGACTGCATCAAACAGGGACTGTTCATGACCTGGCCCGACAATTGGAGAAAATTTGTCAGGAGATACCGCAGTCGACCACCAGGGTGCTTTATCACTCTATTGCATGGCGTGTGACAGCTTGCATCCAGGCTAGAGGTGGGTCAACACCTTATTGAGTTCGTTGCTTTGTAACCATGTAACTCTGAAATAAGTCCTTCAATTTTTCTGAAATTTTAATCATTTTCTACCCACCAATTTTTGTGTCTATCGAACAACTTGTTCTTGGTGCGTCGTTTTTTGTTGTTGTTGTTATAGAATGTATTAACGAAGTAAGTTGTCTCTGTAACAATGTGTGGTATGTATTCCCGCCGTGTCACACCGGACATATCACGCCTCACAAGACTGTCTTGACGTGACTCAGGAGAACGCGCGTAGAATTGGTGCAGCTAAGCACTATGCAGTGCATATCCGCATCAAACTACGGTGCAACACGTACATCACCAAACTTTTCCCGTACGTCGGAGGGTACGTGTACTACACATTGGAAAACACTGAAATACTGCATATTCGTTTTAAACAAGAATGAATTGTTGTGGGTTAATAGTTTAATTCTTTATGCAATTATAAGGATTCGGGGGGGGGGGTTTACGTAAAAATTAAAGAATATTGAAGTAAAGGGGAAGTCTTGGTTTATCAATCATGCGTATGAGACATCTTTTTTTTTTTTTTCCTGTTCAAAAATCTGAAGAAAAGGACATTAACTGAAATTACATTTAGTAAAATACAAGTATTAAAATAGGTGAAATATTCAAAAAGTTAGTTTCTTTATATAAAGTTTATTTCTTTTTGCCTTAACAACGAATCCATATGTTGTAGAATACGTCCTTTCACATTCGTGTGAATTAAAAATCCAAAAAATGGAACAAGACCATAAAGGAATATTTTGTAAAATTGAAAACGAAAATGTCTGTGCTTTTGCTATAAAATTTGCAATGAGTGGCATATAATCTTTAAACTGAATGTAAATTCTAACACCATTCTTCATATTGAGTCATTAAAAATATAGGTCCATTGTGAATTATTGTGTCACAACATCAACTCTTTACATATCATATTGAGAAAAATAGGCAATCGAATCCAGCATCGACTGAGACTTAACTTGCATTATTATTAACGTCATGGCTCTTGCATTCCACTTTTGTGGTGAGCTTTATTCAATCAAATCTGATAATTGTGTAGATAAAATGCAAATAAAAAAATTGTGTCTCCTGATTCGAAATTCGTTTTTTCCTTTCTTCCCATTAAAAAAAGAACTTTTTTTTATTAAAGATGCTAGAAGTTTTTTTCTTGTTTGTATTTCATTTTATTTTCAACCATGTTCCCCATACGTATAAAAATACATAACGAAAATGAAAATATTCATATTTTGTCATATTTTTCCTACTTTTTCCCTCTTTTCTTAAGTTATAAAAAGAAATTACCTTCTTCGTTCTTTTTTTTTAATATTTTTAGTATTTTTTTCCCTCTTTTACCGCATCTTCTTTTCTTTTATTTTAGTAATTAACATTTTAGAAATGCAAAATCCATTTTTCTCCATGGATATTTCTATTTCTAGTGAGAAATAAAAATATTTCCAGGGAAAAAAGACTCAAGGAAAAGTTGAATTTGCACCGAAAAGACGAAGGGCATTAAAATAAGTCAAGACCTGGGAAGTTTTAATTTAGTAATATCAAATCTCCTAAATATTTATAACGCTCTTAACAGCTTTATTAACTAGAGAAAAAAAACACAGATTGCATTAAAGTAATTTAGTTTCTAAGATACATTCCATTTTGTAACTTCGGAATGAAATTTGTGCAAGTTCGTTTTAGGTCTCTTATTCAGGGTGCAATTAAAACACAAAAAGAGGAAATTATTTACACTTATTTTTTAATCCACCAGGAAACAGTTTAAAATGGTGGGAAAAAAATGTAATCCACAACCAAAAGAATTCATATATACTTCTTTAAAATATTTTAGAATAATTTGTTCTGTTTTTCTTCTTTCCAAATGTAGAGCCACATGATTAAAAAAGGCTATTTTTTCTGTTTATCTTTATCATCTGTTAAATATTTTTATAGCTTAATTAATATTGCTTTATACTTATTTGTTTAAAATAAAATTGCACTAAAAATAGAAAATAAAAGCATTTAGTTGTTCATAAGGTACTTGAATGTTATTTGGTTTTTTAACAGATTTTTTTTATATACATATATATCTTTCTTTTTATGCCAGTTCTATTTTTCCTGAGTCTTCTATGGTTGCAATCATATGCGGTCTCTCAAATGTTTAATATTTTATAATACTTTTTTTTTTGTATTTGAGTGGTTCTTGCAGTAACACGAAACGTGTTAATATTATTTGGATATCATTATCATTATATTTAAATGAATTTAATTAGTTAGTATTTTTGGGTATAATTCGAATAATTTAAATTTAACAGCGCTTCATTTTAAAGCAATCATCTTTTTTGAATTACCATTAGCAAACTTTAGATGTGTGTGTGAGTAAAAAATTACTTTTTACGGAAGATTACGTGCAATCTAGTTTTAAATGATAAAAGTTTTCTACTTACAAATTTTAAATTTTATAAAAGGGAAATCTATATTTCAAAACTTAAGTTATCCGACTACCTTAAGATAATGATTTTTTTAAAAAATGGACCAATGTTTTTTAAGATTTTCTTTTATAGAATATCTTATTAGCTTTATAAAAATACCAAGTGTTTTATTTTCCGTTCACTAGAACAAAAACTACAAGTGTTTTACTAAAATCAGATGCCATAACTTTACATAAGTTGTCAAACTTTAAAATGCGTTTAACTCGAAATGTGCTTTTTTTTAAAAGTTCAAACGGAGACAGCGATTTCTCAAAAGGTTTTTAAAATAATTTGTTGAAATTTTGTTTGTATGTTCTGTATAACAGTAGAAGTGTTTTAACCTTCTGATTTATCAATCACTGTTTTAGTACAAATTTTTCAGTTCTTTATGTGAATATAATCACGGTTTTTTTAAAAAATTCCATATAACTAAAATAGGGTGCTTTAGTTTTTGTAAAAACTAAAATGTCTCTTATCCTAAAGATCATTTAAAAAAAGAATAGCAAAGTTATACATCCAAATTGAAAAATTGAGAATATTTTTCATTTACTAATTGTACAGAGCGGGCCCCGTTCATGTAATTTTTTGTCAATTTTTACCCATTTTTTCCCATTTTAGTAGTAATAACTTATTTTCCGCTTCTTAATTTCAACCCTTTCTTCTTAAAATGTACTAAATAAATCAAAAACCCTAAAAAAAATTCTGTATTTTTTTTAAAAAATTTGTCGCAAGTAGTCGGATACTTTAATGACTGAATGGGAGAGTAAATAATTTTTTAACATTAAAATAATTTACGTAATAAATTTTTGTTATTTGATTTGCAAATCTGTACGAGTGAATTAAAAATATAAGCACTGACGACGCTTCAACACGAAAACGCTTAAGATGAAACATCAGTTGACACGAAATAATATACAACGATCCCAACAAACTACTATTTTTTTTAATGTATCTTTTTTCTTTAAAGAGAAACGAAAATCACTTAACACGATAAAATTTCCCGTTTGGGGAATGGAAAAAATACTGAAAATAACTGTCAGATTGCACTGTCCTATAGTAACATCAGAAGAATTCATTGCAGTAGATGATGAACGTACAGACACAATTATGGCAGACGAAAACATTTTGCAGTTCATCCAAAGCTCAAGAGATATCCTTGATGCAGATTACGACGATGAAAAGGAAATTAATAATACAGCTCACGTTCCTACGTCATCCGAAATGAGGAACACCATGAAAAATATATTCAGTTATTTAGATGCACATTCCAATGGTAAAATTAATAACATAATGGCCGACATCGTACAATTTGTTGACAATTCAGGCAAGGCAAAAAGGCAATGGCAAAAAAATATCAGATTATTTTCTAAAAATAAATGTATTGTTTTTTTTTTTAAAAAAAAACTTGAAATTTTTGTATTAAATATTCTTCAGTTCTTGTGCATGTTTTTTTAACTGCTATTTATTTAATGCATGCATACATACACATCTATGTAAATAAATATACTCTTTTTTATACTTACTTTTGTTGAATATATGGGTTTGTTTGCAATATCACTTAACACGAAATTCTTTTTACGTGAAAAAATATTTCAGTCCTCTCCATTTCTTATTCAACGATTTTCACTGTTACTGTATAAATATTTGAAAAATAACTGCTAGCATACATATATAAATTAATTATATATATATATATATATGTATGTATATATATATATATATATGCTAGCAGGTTCTACACACAGTGTGAGGTTACTCAAAATAAAAAATCATTTTATACAGCTTAATTTGAGAAATGATTTTTGCGAATTATTTTTAAACCTATGCCCGTCTTTAATCCTTCGGTCATAAATCGACGAGCATTCCAATACAATATAGAAAAAGTGCTTCATCAGCAAGAGGAAGAGAAAAAAATCCAAATAATACTTCCTGGGAGGGGGGGAGACTGCTGATAAACAGGAAATAGAGCATTGGAAAAAAATGAGCTCCAAGTTAAAAGAGCTGTGCGAGAGCAGGTTTCAGCTATTAAATATTTGCTTTTCATAGATAGAATTACTATTTCATGCGAAAAAAATTAATATTTCGTCTCAGACCTTTACTTTTCAATTAAATAGTTTTAGTTCCACGTTTTTCGAATTGAGTGGAAAAATGACGTATATCTATTCATGATTTTTTTAATCTATAGATAAAATATATTTTTAAACTGATATGCGTATTAAGTTATAAGTGATACATAGATTATATGTGCATGAAACTATTACAAAACTTTATATTGTGAAAAAGTTCATAAAATAATGAAAGCAAGATGTTTCTACATACAGTTTTAATTACTAAGAATTAAGTTATTTGCTAATATTATTTTTAAAAAAATTATATTTGCTTTATCATACTCTAAAATGTCTAGATATATTTCTAAATTGTAATACACATAAAACGGTTTTAAATGTGAAAAAAGAACAGATACATATACACGCTTTTAAGAAATACTTAGAAAGCTAATACATTGTAAATGTGCATTTAAACATGTGAAAGACGCTCTAAAAGTAAATGTTATAATTGTTTAAAAAAGTACGTTCATTATATATATATATATTCAAGATAATTATCTTCAGTGTTATAGAAATTATAACTACGAAAAAAGCAATTATTACACATTCGAAGTATCAAAATATTATTCGTCATGAAATTTGTACAATATATAATCAATAAAGCAGTTTTTAATCAAATACGTTTTATAATAAATATTTATAGTTTTAGTTCATATCCTTTAATAAATTCGGAGATAATTGAAATGAAATGAATTAAGCTTTATAATACGAAATACCGAGCTAAATGAATTTCTCTATGACTTTCCATATTATTCTGTCTTTACTATATTCTAAGCCTTTGAAATGTACTTATTAAATTCCAACCATTATGAAAGCTCTAAATGTATCACTTATTTAGAAAAATTCTTTTACACAACATTTCTTTCAAAAACTCATGTCAAAGTTTTAAGACTTCGAAACTGTATTATTTGTAATTGACAAGATAATCACTAAAATCGATTCTAAGTAATAAATACGTCAATGTTGCTGGGAAACTTTTGTCCTTGTTGCTGAAATGACACTCTCTTATTTTACCCTTTGCTTGCTTTCCTTCGCCTCGTAACTCAGTCCTGACAAGAAAAAAATGAGTGTTAAGAATGGATTTATGGATCTTTGATGGGCAGAGCATTTAATGCAGCATGTGACAGAAACTTTTCCCTGTAGTTTAATACACTTTCAGTGATAAATTTGCTGAGTTGTTGCCAAGCCCTTAAAAATGTCGCGATACTATAGCAAGAACACTTCAAGAATGTGGTCACATATTTTTAAAAAATTCGTCAGTCATATATATACGCCGTTAGAAATAATTATTTAGGAGAATCGAGGTTATATGAAGAGAAAAAATTATTAATAAAATTATAAATAATTGGATCATACCTATGCATATACAATGAAAATCGTTTAACACGAAACTGAGGAGGGGGGGGGGACTGGAATAATTTTCGTGTTAAAAGAATTTCGTGCTGAAGGAAATTGCAAAAAAGGAACATACATTAAACAAAATTAAGTTTATTAAAGCACATTTAATCAACATAAATAAAAGGGCGTCATTTTATCGACATAATAAAAAAAATTGTGCAGGCTAAAAGTATTCAAAAGTTATGGCTTATTATTACGGAACTACCCATCAGAATGTAATATATTGTATGACGGGCCCATCGCGTTTTTCAACTAAAAACTCCTCTTGGGGCCCTTTGGGGCTGAAAAGGCAAATTCGTTCCTATCAAATCCAGAAGCAAAGCGTAATTATGCAAATTAAGAACCTTTTAAATAGCAGAAGTTTAGCGTAAGCAGGGTGGCCTTTAGGAAGTGATTATGCCAGTTTGTGGTTAGGAGTGTTAAAGTTAAAAGTGAGAAGTTATCCTACATTCAAGAGTTCAGCTATTCGTGCCAGTGCATTCAAGTCAAGGTGGATACCATTCCACGCGAGATAAAGAAAAGTCATTTAGGATTTTGAGAGTTGCGGCTACTCAGGATATAGTAAGATCGTTCTATTAACTACTGGGAACTGTGTATATACTGAGATTAGGATAAGGAGGTAAAGTTAAATTTAGTGATCAGGGTCAAACTTATTTGGTAATACATATTGCGTGTTTCTTCACCTCAGATCCACTAAGTTAAAATATAAATATTATCATTGTATAGGGTTTAAGTTGAAATCTTAATAAAGAGATATCAAGATTATGGCAACGCCTGGTTCTTCATTCACTCCCACACCTATAGGTCACGAGGAAAACGTAGGAGTAGGGCATCACCTTAAACTGTGTGTGTGTTCGTCCGGGGATTGGAAAACTCTTCGAAATTTTTTGGGTCTAGTCTGATCGGCCGCACGTGCACGCATTATTCGGCAATCGCAGACGATAAACTTGTTACACTGTTTTCATTGGTAAAGATGTGGATATCACAGCAAAAGGTGCAATGCGTACTTTAGTTAACGGAATTTAAATCAGTCACGCATGTACAGCGACGTGTATTAACAGAATGGAATGTTGTTGCTGGCTTGCCTATTAGACTTATCAGAACTCCCACAAAATGAATCAAGCACACAATCAACAGTGTCTTTCTATCAAAAACTCTTAAGGATACTTGCCAGCTTGAGATACCCAAGTTCCGTCTCCTTTTAGGTTTTTCCCATTGGTAGATAGATTTTGATGTCGGAGGATAGGCATTCTATTCTGCTCGAATACGTCGCTGTACACGCGTGACTGATTTAAATTCCGTTAACCAAAGTAAGCACTGCATCTTTTGCTGTGGCTTTCCACATCTTTACTAATTAAATAAGTGTAACAAGTTTATCGCCTACGATTGCTGAATATTGCGTGCATGTGTGACCGATCGGACTACACTCTTCATCCAAACTCGGAGAGTTTTCCAATCAATGGATAATTAGTTTATTGCATTTTGATGGGTAGTTCCGTAATAATAAGCCATAACTTTTGGATACTTGTAACCCAGACATCATATATGTATATGTGCATGAATTTAATAAAAATCAACGAAACAAAAACATTCACGAAAACTTAATGAAATTTAATACAAAATCATTAAGGTAACAATTTTCATCGAATGATAAATTCTACTTTTCTAAATGAAACAATTGCAGCTTCTATGAATAGGTAATTGAAATGCTGAAAATATTACATACAATAAATTACACAGTAATATGATACCGACGTGGAGCTCAGATTCCGTACTTTCAAATGTTGAGAACATTTATTAAAAGTCAGCGACCTCTCTTCCCTCAAAGTGGAAGCTCTCTCATGTTCCATATTAAGTAGCGGAATATTTCTCAAGTTAACCACCGGTGAAATAAAGGCGAAAATTAATGAAGAGGGCATTCATACCACCTTATTATCTCATACGTCGGGCAGAAAGTTTCTCTTCTCAGTTTCCGGAATTAATGAACACGATTACTCTGAGTTATTTGAGCCTTTTCGAAGTTTGTTCACCCGATACTAAAGAGTTATTTGAATGCCCCATATCATGTATGTTAAATTGATATAATCAGTGAATAGAATAAAAGGGATTATTTTATTGAGACCAAAAAGATAATTAAAATGAATTGTTAGATCATTTAAAAATATATATGTTACTTATTTTTCAGAAAGAAAAAAAATCAGAAATCTGATTCTAAGTTGAAAGTTTGTTTTTATACTGGTTATTTTTACTTGTGTATCAAGTTATTTGCATCCTTACTGTCAAAGCCCAAAATGAGTCAGCTCGCTAATTGGCTGACCAATTCGCGTTTTCGCCAATTTTTCAGTAAACTTACCGGCCAGTGTCCGATCTTTTTCTTTATTTCGGGCTTTAACTGGTTAATTCGCGAAGTGGGTTGGGACGATCAGCCGAAGTAGGAAGAAAGAGGTCAAGAGCAGATTGTTTTACACATTGTTAAAAATGAAGTAGAAACGAGATCAAATATAAGTGA
Source organism: Trichonephila inaurata madagascariensis (assembly GCA_019973955.1). Classification (NCBI taxonomy): domain Eukaryota; kingdom Metazoa; phylum Arthropoda; class Arachnida; order Araneae; family Nephilidae; genus Trichonephila; species Trichonephila inaurata. The sequence continues at coordinate 54,848 of BMAV01019598.1, forward strand.
CACCTCTAAGTTAAAAATAAGCTTGTAATATAGAAAAATAAGATCTTATCTAATTCTGTTCTTATATTAAAACCATAATAGAAATTTTTCAGTGAACATATATGCTGCAACAACGTGATAGCGTAAAGAAGATTAGATTTGCACCCTTCAAAATGACGAATTATATTCTGAGCCAATGCGCTGCGTATCATGTATAAATACAAAAGCATTTTATTTTTATTTCTAATGGGCTGCGAATTGATCATCAACCATTGCAGACCTAGTACATCCCCGGAAGCTGGTATCACTTTTTAGTGTGGTGCTCTATAGGCAGATACCAAACACCGTAGGTAATTTTGACGCCCAGTTTCCTCCCTAGAGGGAGGCACCTAAGCTCTAACAATTCGAACTGGTACCAGGATTTAATTTTTCCGAGAGCATCCAAGCTAAACAGACGATCTAAAGATCTTTTACATGCCATATAATCATACGACATGGCCACTGTCGTTTCTCTGCATCATGAAAATTCACAGACTTGGGCCGGGGTCGAACCCGCAACCTTGGGTACAGAAGGGCAGTGACAAACCAACCATGCCACCCAGCCGGCATGAACACAAAAGCAAATTGAGTACAAAATTTAGCAGGACTTTCTCAGGAACATGACACTCTCCTTTCTACTACATGTACGCTAACACACCGGAAGCGACAGATTGTTCCACCTACCGGTCAATCTACCATTATCACCAGCCACTTCGCGAAATGACAAGCCAAAGTAGAATATACAAAACTAATTGCAAGTACTTCGGACTTTGTCCAAAATGCAAATTGGACAGCGAAATCGCAAATTGGACAGCCAAATCGCAAACTGGCCGAACTTCGTACTTTGGTTGTAACATACGCAAGAAAGTATAAAAAATAGACAAACATAAAACATTTTTGGGACTTTCATTCTAAGCATTAATTTCTAATGGAAGAAATAGTTTGCAGAGGGTGCTTTTATGTGATTATGTTATCGTGAACACTATGATTTAACATTATGGTACTGGGATTTCAAAAGACAGAATAAATGTTTAGATAAATATGTAAACAGTAGACTCTCAATTATTCCGAAGTAGATTAACCACGAAGTGGATAATCTAGAACAGCAGTCGCCAAACATTTTCACCTCACGGACTAGTAAATTCATAATTTAAATCCCGCGGACCATTAATAGGATTTTTTTTAAATTTAAATGTATTTATAAAACAAATGTTATCTAAGAACACACTCAATGCGATAAATTGAGTGTGTTCACAACTTAACGTGATGAGTGTGTGACGGGGCTTTATCGGATTTTCTTACTAATCCTCTTGGGAAATCTTTGGGGCCAGAATGGCATTATTTCGATCCAATCCTTTCAAGAAGAAACAACGATGTGCAGATTAGTTAATAGATATATATTGGATCCTTAGCATTTGCGTGTTATTGGAACAGAAATCGGATAGAAGTAGAATGGAAGAATAATAGTAGATGAATAGTAGAAGAATAGAATAGAATAGAAGGAAGACAGAAAGCTGAGGTGTTGATCGCCATGAGATATTGGTAAGATATTAATTATAGAAGTGTAATATAGAACGGACTTTATTGTGTTGAGGAATCTAAGGCGGATAAGGATTCTTAGGGCAGCTTTTCATAAAGATAGTGATTAGGATTCCAGGCGCTATTTACTTAGAATTTATAATTACGTAGTATCACTCCTGATTATATCCCTCTAGTAAGACTTGTGTTGCATTGATCAATATATATTTAGACAATAATAAATTAGACTTATTATGGAGAATTTGGGTGATCAATCATTTATTCCTACAAATCTAGGTCACGTAGATGAAGAAATGATACCCCCGGGCCGGGGGGTATCACACGTGAGTATATTCTACATTTTTCTAGGAACCAGCGAAGTTTTCTCGTGGACCACCGCTTTGGGGACCTCTGACCTAGAAAACACGTAGATTTAAGAATTAAAAAAAAAACTGTATATAAGTATGGAAGTCTGAAAGTAACACTTATTATCTTTGTCGCTTCGTCACTGTAGCAACTCCAGGAGAAATGGAAATTTGCATACGTATGTACGTTTTGTTCAACCTCCTACGGTGCTCCAAATCCCCTAACTCGTTTGGCCTTTTCCTTCGTCTGGCACATTGTGTTACTGATGACTACTATTATCGCGATTTTCACCTACTGAACGTGGTTTGCGACCCCCTGTTCAATGTTGATTTGTCATCCCCATGTTGCCTACTATTACCATCCTAATTTGTCGGTCGAATTCGGCAACACCTTGTATATTAGGTTCGTGCATATAAAATGTCTGATTACCCTCCAATGTGAACGTTTGTCTCCCGGTTTTCGTTATGCTTTGGTTTTTGCATAAGTAGGTTTATAGTCGTACTAGCTGGTATACCCGTTCTTTGCACGGATAAATTGAAAAATTAAACAATACAGAAGGATAAAGAAGTTTTTAATGAGTTAATTTAACGTGAATTTAAGTCTGTAGATCTAATAGTAGATAAAAGGGATTTTTTTATTTATTTATAACTCCCCGTAACTCTCTTGTCAATCGATTTTTTCAAACATTTTTCTAAGCTGATCTCTGCTCAGCAAAAGTAACACATAGTTACAAATTTTGTGTAATGAACGCTTAAAATAGTGTCAAGAATTTATATCTGGAAGTGTAATACGTTAATATGGCTTTCTGTTATATTAATTTTATGTTAAAATCTTGCAACCCCCTCTCCCTTCGAAATATAGTTTTATTATGAAATTTAAAAAATAATGTTCAAAGGGATAAATTAAAAGCGAGCAAACACTTACGCATGGTGTAAACAAAAAAGTAGGGAAAGTTTGGCTTCCCACAAAAAAAAAATATATGCTGTCACGGGCTTTTTTGCAGATGAACGATTTTTTTCCTACTTTCTTGACAATTATCATTATATTATGAAAACTTCAAACAATATGTTTATAAATTATAGCCTATGTGTTAATTTGATGTATAAGCTATATTATTGTAAGGTTTCATTTACATCCATTCAGTTGTTTTTCCATGAAAGAATAACAAACATCCATACAAACTTTCGCGTTTATAATATCAGTAAGAATTGTCCATTTTTTTCGCATTTCTACAAAGATTTCTTCAAAAAAGTTCTATTTTGTTATTTGCTGTGAATTTCGTAAACAATAGATCGTTCATGAAATTTTTAATATGAGTATAAACTTAGTAATAATGCTGGAAAGACTACACGCAATATAAATTAGTCATTTGGTGAAATACTGTTAACGATCGAAAAGGGCAGTGTTAAATGGAAAAATATTGGTCTACTGATTTTTACCTAAAAAATGAACCGCTTGGAAAACCCAAAACATCTGTGGAAAATGATGATCTGAAAGTATTGGTGTAAAAAATTAAACTATATCTAATATGCGTCCAGTAAATTGATGAAATACATGAAAATTTGAAAATTATAAGGTTATCAATTGATAATCGACATGGCCCAACACTTCTCCCCGACAACGTTTGGCTGAATACTTCGTACAAAACAATTTCAAAATTAAATTAATTAAAATACGAAATTTTGTAACACCCATCTTATTCATCGCTTTTTTCACCAAGTGACTTTTACTCTTTAAGCATTTGGAACAGATTTTATTACTGAACTGTATGAAAATGAAAACTAAAAAATTCTATATCAGAGTTTATTGATTCTAAAGATCGGAATTTCTCTTAAGGCAGACATCTATGCATTAAAGTCTTGTTAAAAAAATTAAACTGAAAGAAAGGGAGCATATTTTGTTTAATTAAACACTTTTTGAAAAAAAGATATGCAGCTTCAAACATTCATTTAAATATCTGGCATTTCACACATACGCACCAAACTAATATATTGTTACGTAGATCGGGATTCGAAGATTTTATGCAAATCAGTTAAAAAGAGCAAGACAGATCTTCAGGAGCGATGGAAATTTACTGTCGAAAAACAATCTTTGAAACACAGGATGCAGTGCTCAAATTCGCTGAGTAAATCTCAGAAGGCTTTCACACCTTCTACGGCGCTCAGACATTAATATCAGTGTCTAAAATACAAGTTTGTAAAAGTCTATTCACTAGCACTCGCTCGTCATGTACAACAGTCGCAGTAATAACTAATCGCTGGTCGACTCTTCACGGTCAAATCAAGACATATTTTCGGCAAGCTGCTCCCTATTTATAAGCCTCTCGGATCTTTTGTGAAAAGCCCATTTGCGTCATAGATCGTGATATTAGTAGATTTCTCCACTATGTTTTAGAAGAACCCATTGGGTGGCCAAAATTGGTCACCAACATAGTAGCCCAGTGTTTCTCAGTGTTTCCCAGTGTGGGGCGCGTCCCCCTAGGGGGGCGTGATAACTCTACAAAGGGGGAGCGAGCTTATGAAAAAGTCGAAAATAAAAGATTATTGTTTTAAAAAAAACTATTAATTTACTGAAAGGAAGCAAAAAAAACAAGAAAGAAAGAAAAAAAATGCTTTCTGACATAATAAAATATAAAATAAATATTTATATTGATATAGTACACTTATACATGTATCAGTACTGCACAATGTGTTTCATAATTAATTTAACAGTACTAAGTCAAGAACAAGTTTAATAATTACCAGTGATTTCTATTTGGGCATGTCATAAAATTATATACAAAATTTAGCATTTATCTTGATAATTTGTATGGTTTATAATTAGAGTAGCCTTGTACCTTTAGGTCAAAGTATATTAATTTTGAATTCAATACATTGATATTATATGGAGGTGGGTGCGAGGAAAATTATGATTGAAAATTGGGTCGCAAGTGTAGAAATTTTGAGAAGCACTGTAGTAGACAAAAATGATGCCAACTTGGCTGTATCGTCAAGATTTTACCAAGTTTCCATTGATTTGCCATTATAATGTAAGTAACGGCGTTGCTTGCGAATATTACAATTTTAGCATAAAATAAACTTATAGTGCAATAAACTTATTATGCATTCATACATAAATTATTTACACAATTTTAAAAATTCATTAAAAAGAACTCGTAACAATATTCTTGCATTTTTTTATTCACTCCAAGCAGTTCTCATAAAGAACAATTTGAAAATACAAAATCGCAAATAATTTGCTTAATTTAAGTGAATCCTGTTTTCTTCTATTATTTATGTTACTATAGTTGATTAAAAGCAAGAATGGTTTTTTCCAAATTATTGTTTCTTCAGTCATATATGTATTCAGGATTCTGGTTATACATAAATAGTTATTTTACTTATTTTAAATTTGCTACGCAAAAAAAAAAAAAAAATCACCGTTAGCCCAAAACAATACTATTAATTTTATAGTAAGTACTTATTTCCCATTACTAAAAAAATATTATCTCGTTCATTTACTGAAGATAAAAGTTCCATTTTTTAAAAAAAAAATGGTACGCTCTTTAATTATCTATTGCGCAAATGGTAGAAAATACGATGCAGGAGCTAAAATTAAAATTTATTTTCAGAGTCGGTAGGTTTTTCTCCAAACAAAGAAAATAAACAACTACTGAAATTAATTTGGTTCCCCGTCTAGCAATTTATTTAAGGAAAGAAAGCAACGGGCAAGCTGGAAGAGTCCCCTGATAGTATTCTTCAAAAGAAATGGGAATATTTACTCAATTTTACTTAAACTTTGATTATGCTAAAAATAAACTCCAACAAGAATAACATAAAAATAAAATCGAATTGATGATCAATTCTATTTTTGGAGAGTATATTTAGCTTTCTGTCTTAAAAGGATGGTAGTAAAGAAGGTACGTTCTGTAATAATAGAATTACTTTTGAAAGGTGGAATGATAAATCCATTTATATATAAATATTCTCTTTAATTCTATTGAAGTATTATTCTTAAATATTTTATAGTTGCAAATCAATAAAAATCAAGCTTCATTTAAGTTCTTTTATATGCATTTATTATTTGTTTTTTCTAATTATAATTTAATTTTAATAGCCGTGAAGTAAGAAAATTTTTTTTTAAAGTATAGGATTTCTCTACAATACCAAATATCCTATTTTCATTACCCAGGTAAATTATAGTTAGGGCTCTTATACAAGATGTATTACAACTTTGTAAATGACTTTATGGCAACATGGCTCAAGGTTGTTTTATTTTGTGAATTGTATTGTATACAACTAACATCTAATCAGTGGCGTAATGTACACCCTTGAAACCCCCACATCGTTGGGAGGCCCAGGATTCTAGAGGACCCAAAGTCCGACTGGCGCCCTTGTAAGATCAGCTTGGGGCCCAAAACCTTAATCTGCAAGGGATACTCTCCATTACGGCACTGCATTTAATATACCGTACATTCCAACAAATAACACACACTTTTAATACAAAAAATAAGATCGAAATTTAAGTGTGCTTGTTATACGCCAGAAATAAAAATGATAACTTTTAAAATAAAGAGAAAGTGAGTATAAAAAATTAGATTTCTACATATATCTAAATACTGTTTTTTTTTAACGAAAATTACATACTATTTGAATTTTTATTATTAGATAACATGAAAAGCTTCTCATATTTGTCTCCCGTTTTATCTTCAGGCACATCATCGAATTCTGTTTCATCTTTTTCACCATTCTTACTCTGATCCATAAATAAATAATCATCTTCCCTTCTATCTAGATTGCTCTCGATAAACTATTTTTTTCAATAACTTTTGAATTACATCAGGTGTAATATCTCATTCCAAGTTTTATTATTCGCTCACATTCTATTTCTAGACGACCATGATGCACTTGGCCTCCTAACCATGTAGATGTCAAAAAGTGAATGTTTTTCTTACCTTCCAACATCCACATACTTTTTAACAAATATTTTAATTATTTTAACAACTATTTACAGCTTGCTCCTCAAGGGCTTAGGTCAGGAAATATACCCTTGTTCGAAAGCCTGGTATAATAATTCGAATAAAAACATTCAAAAGGTAAGGGCATTGCACGTGTACATTATCATGCTTCTTCATTAAAAAAAAGGTACGTGTTATACGACGAATATATCCAAAAAAATTAGCAATTTGAAAATATAGGTGTGCGGGCTATTCGCAGGGATGAGTAATACGCTTGAATATATGTTGCTTATATATTATCCTTTTTTAACGCTGTTATTCAAGAACTGTTCTGCAGAGATGAAGGTTCATTTTCAAACTTAAAAGCTTCTGTAAATTTCAGAAAATCGAAATAAATTTTAAGTATTATTACTGTTAATTTTTAACATGAATAAAAAAAATGTTCTATATTTCATTCTAAATTGAGAACAGCATTTTAGATGATTGAATGCACACGGAAGTATTAAAAAATTGAATATTTATCAAACAATATACCTAAAAAAATAACAAGCTTATTTCTAACATAAATCAATTGTCAATTATAACAAAATTATACAATTCGTTGGACCATATATAACAAAAATTAGCTTACGAAAATCAGATAGGAAATCATTATTTCTTTATTAAATTAACACGCTCATTAGACAGAAAATACAAAGAATAAAAAGTTCTGTGCCTTCATGAGACATTGCAATAAATTATATATGTCCTTTTTTCAAGACTTCTGCGTTAAAATAACCATTTTACACATTCATAGAAAATTTATTTGTTCTTCCAAATCTTTTTAGTCATTTTAATAATTTAGATACGTAGATAATGAGCTGTTAAATGCACAAAATAATGAAAAAAGCTCTCATTTTTTAATCATCTTTGTAATTTATTGATTTAGAAAGATTTGATTTATTAGGCAAAAAGTAAATATTCTTTCAGATAAGATTTTATTTATATCTGCGACATATCTATCCTACAAAACATTTATTTGCTTAAAGCACTGATTTTGCTATTTTGAATTTTCATCTCACTTATTTTAAAACTATATATTATTATAAAACTGTTTAAAACTAATCGTATGACGAGTAATTTACTCTTAAGCTAGGGCGGGTGACGGGATTTAAAACAACAATTTATTGAGTCAATGTTTTTGTTTTATCGTATTTTTTTTAAGATTTATGGCAATTGATGTCGGTAACAAGACATTGTTCCCTTTAGGATCATAAGAAGACATTGGACGATAGGGAATCATTACAGAAATGTAATTGCCGGAAGATTTAAAGAATACAAAGAAATAGAAAAGGCGTTAATATTCTTTTAATCATTTGTTTAATGAATGTGGATCGGGAGTATAATATAATTTTAACCCAGCAGAGAGAAGGCGCATACTCGATACTAACGTTAGGGTGAAGCTGGATCACGTAGTCACCCTTTCTTTTTTCTTAAATTATTTTTATTTTACCCAATAAAAATCGTAATTTCATTGAATAATTTAATTAAAAAAAGTATACTTACCTACTTTTAAGTTATCCGACTACGTTCGGAACCGTGATTTTAAAAAAGCGCATAAATGGATAATTTTCATGATATTTAGTGTCACTTAGATTAGAATACATGTATAAGATTGTTTTAAGGACATTTTGACAAAAAAAAAAATATTAAAATACAATATTTCGGCAGAAAATTAAGTTAGAACAATCTTTTTTCAAAATGTTCTCCTTTTATAAAAAAATGCTTCTAAAATATTAATATTTCGCGCGCGCGCACTTACATAAATTAAGGACTTCTCCAGAGAGTCTGAACTAAGACTTTTGAAAAATTCACATTATTTTCAGAGTTACCACTAATTGAAATAATTATTGGAGTTTTTTTCTTAAAATTTATCTCCTCTGTTGTGTAGTAAAATATGGATAAATCCTCTTATAAGTTATATATTTCTAAGATTCTAGTTGAACCTCTGTAAAGAGGTCTGAACTATATACAGGTAAAATATTATTATAATGGAAGCATTTTTCACAAAAGGAGAATATTTTGAAAATTGCTCATTCTATGTTCATTTTTTGTCAAAATATTGTACTTAAATAATTTTTTGTTGTAATACTATTCTTAAAACAGTTTTATATACATTTTATAATCTAAGTGACACTAAATATCATAAATATTATCCATTTATACGCTTTTGCAAAATCACGGTGCCGAAAATCGTAGTCGGATACCTTAAGGGCTTTTGAATTTTTCTTTGATAAATTGAGAAAAAATCTAATCAAACTGATTTAAAATGTTTCAAATGTGCGTTACTTCAATGAAAAACACTGAATACATTGTAATATAAAAGAAGATGTGTATACTTTTCATTTTAAAAATTATCCATCGTGTTCCATATATATTACGCATGCGTTACCCGAACCAAAATCATACAATGAAAATAGATAAAGGTTACTTGGTGCCATGCTATAAGAATAGGAACAAAAGAAGTGCATACGTTATTGCACGAAGAGTGAAATGGATAATGCATTTTGAATATGAATAGAGATTTACTGATTATCAGCATCGCATTTCGAAGCAACTCAAGGATTATTGACGCCCCACCTCGTAATCTTCAACCACAGTCACGATATGAAATGAGCATCTCAGCTGGTACTTCTCCTTATTGTTATGAAAGAATGAATAGATAATGTCACTTTTATTTATTTATTTATGCGGCTATAGAGTTAAAAAATGCATATCTTTGTAGTTGTTGTAGTGCAAAAAAAAATGGTCAATATATTCGTAAGAATCTTCGTTTTTCTATAAATTCAAAGCGAATTCCCATAGGAACAGATATTTTAATAATGCAATATTTTCTATTCAAAATTTCACCAACGCTTTTTCAATGTTTTTTTTTAAATACTGTTTTTTAGTGCTTTGTTAAAAGTTCATAAATATCTAGAGCCAATGTGCATAAAAACTCTATTAATCTTTTATTGTGTAAATAACCATTACCCAGGAAAAATACTATAGTTATGTTATAAGTATGCTTCTTTGAAACGGTTTTGAATGCAAAATTAGGATAATGAGTTCGCTTTTTAATTTAATAAACAGTACTGAAAAAAAAGTGCTCTTAAAAATAGCCTAACAACAATTCTTTGAACCGATTTTTTTTACATAATATCAATAAATATACGTTTGGTGAATATGTGCATTCTCCAAAATTCAAAATCCCTCTATAATTCGAAGTCTTTGATAGGTTTAAATAAAACATTTATCTTCTATTTAAATACAGCAAAAATAATAAAATTATTTTGAAAAAAAACATTTTCTTATTCCCTGTAAAGGAATTCTAACAAGATAATGTAACAAATTAATATCAAAATATTCCAATGATGCATTATACTTATTACACGGAGTTTCTTCGATGTATGGATTAAGAGCTATCTATATATATAGATTTCTATATATCTACATCTTGTAAAGGCAATTCAACTTTTTTAACCAAATCAAACTCAATGAATTGAAACGACATTGTTACATCACATTTAATTTATTCTATGGTTTTACGAAAGCAAGCTATAGATAAATGGTTTCACATTTGACATAAAAAAATAAGAAGAAATTAAGAATAAAATTTAATAATATCGAGCACTTTCATTTTAGTTTTGACAGTGAGCAAATATTAGATCAGTACTATTTTGCTATTTTCTAATAATCAGCCAAATTTTAGTTTCTCAAAAGTTCCATTACTTTCTAGATGAATTATCATAATGATATATTTTTCTCTCGAGTGATACTGTTATACAGTCGATCCTCCATATTACGAACCTCTATATTGCGAACTTTTTCCTGGAACCAAGAACATTTCATGATTTTCTTCGTAAAATGACCTCCCAATAGTGAAGTGAATTTTCTATACAACGAACATTTTTTCTTGTGATTAATTTTTTTCTCACTATCTTTAAACTATAAAGAATATTTCTTTAAAATTTGGTATTCCTCCACATAGTTTATCAACTATTATAAAAATTCGAGATAAGTTACAAAAGTATGATTCATCCAATTCTTGTTCATAACATTTAAGAACATGTGTCTATGAAGATGTCGACGAGGCAGTTTTGAAGTGGATACACGCAATATGAGAAGAAAATGTTTCAATCTCTGAACCTTTTGTAATAGAGAAAGCTCTTCCATTTTTGAAGGCATTGAAATACGACCAGTTTCTAGGTAAAAATGGGGGACTAGAAATTTTTTAAAAATGATACGCAAAAATATGCCTGAAGCAATTTTTGGTGCATTGCAAATATGTGAGGCGTATTATGAAAAACAAAGCATTTTTTCAAACAAAATTAACAAATTTTATGATTAATTAAATTTAAGGACGATTGTGGTAATGTGTGTGTTTAGAATTTTTAGTTATAGAATAATGTATGTTTAAAACTACCTGTATGCATTAAATTAGAAAATGCCCTTCAAATTCAATACTTTTAGTATAAAATTACAGTCGGACCTCTATATAACGAAGTCGCTAAATCCCTAAAAAAAGTTCGCTATATGGAATATTCGTTATATAGAGGTTCATATCTCAATTTCCCTTATAAACCACATAAAACAAATTTTAAGTTCATAAACACTATATATTAAAAAAAGTAATTATTCACACCTTTTTGTAAATTAATATGTATTTATTTTATATATATTACCTATAAAAAAAAGTAAGAAAGAAAAACCACAAGTAAAGTTTCTTGACGCCTTTATTCTCTTCCTTTAGAATTAGATGGTTTTCTTTGATGCTCAAGCACTTACGTTTTAACGTTTTCGAGCTACAAGAAACGAAGCTACTAGTACGACTGATCAACACTACAAATGAAGGGAGACTAGTTCAAGGACACGAGGACACGAGACAACTCCACTAAAGGGTGGAAGGGGATATCGAAGAGGTTACAGTGAATTGGACAATGGGGGCTTAAGGTTGCACTTCTTGGATGAAACGCCCAGAATTCTATTGCTCTCAGCGAGTTAGGTATCTTTTAAAACGTTCAAGATTTATGTCCACAATAATGTGTATTAAAAGAGAGAATAACTTGAAATGTCCAAAAATACTGTATGAAAAATATTAATCACAAGAAAAAAAGTTCGTTATATAGAAATGCACTTCGCTATTGGGAGATTATTTTACGAATAAAACCGTGAAATGTTCTTGGTTCCAGGAAAAAGTTCGCTGCATAGAAAAATTCGCAATATAGAGGTTCGTAATACGGAGGTTCAACTGCATTTCCTTAATGTTAAAAATACAGTACATTCCTCGACATTCTTTTTTCTTGTTTTCCTTGCAGTTTTTCTTTTTTTTTTATGGGTAAGATATATAAAATAAATAGATATTAATTTACAAAACGGCGTGAACAATTACTTTTTTAATACACATTGTTAAGAATTTAAAATTTGTTTTATGTGGTTTATAAAGTATATCGAAACATGAACCGCTATATAACGAATTTACTATATAACGAACTCTTTTTCTCTTTTTCGGGATTTAGCGATTTTGTCAAATAAAGGTCCGACTGTATATACATTTTTTTATATTCTTAATTCGAAGAATGTAAAGAAGGATAAAAATTAATATTGCCCTAGAACAGGGGTGAAAGGTCTTTTCCAGGGTACGAACTTCTTCTAATGTTTTTATGGTGCTCTGGTTCACGCACAGGCATAGGTGTGATTGGTTATTCTGTATTAAAATTGCATGTTTTGTTTTCTTAACACTTGTTTTCGACATAGAACTCGTCTTTTAAAATATGTCAGATTACTTTGTTTACTGCAAAAACACAAGTAACACGAAATTGCAAAGTCGTATACTTAAACAACTTTGAGCGACTGCTAGATCGGGGAGCATAAAAGTATTCAATTTGGCGAGCAGAGAACATACGTGAATCGATAAATCTAAAACTGATGTGTGCACTTAATTTGTACGCTGCTGAGTCCAGATCCATCTCAGGGCATGAAATCAACACAAGAACCCAATCCCGTGCTATCGCGGAAAGAGCTCTCATCAACATTTATTTTCCCCATTCAGTTGGCATGTGGGGAAAAATTCATTTACACGGATGGCATCGAGGTGATCGCTTTTTCCTCTACAGCGGTAGTGCATCATGCGCCTCCATTGAAGGTGCATGTGTTGTCGACACATTTATCGAATCACTTGCTGAAGTAAATACTGAAGTGTCGATTGTTTAAAGTCGATTCTCCAGTCTAGATGGCGTCGGTGTTCCATAAATATGTTTCTTTTGGTATGCAAGTCTTAGGTCTCAGTAAAAAAAGGTCACCCCAAAACGTCTTGACAATCCACCGTTCGATTGCGATCAATTTAATGCCCATCTCTGAACTAAATAATTTAAAACATAGAGTTTTCAAATTAGATTTAAATTTAAAAAATTCTAATCACGAAAAATTGTAAAAGAAATCCACAATAAACTATTATATTTTTTTTAAATTTAAAAATAACTTTTTTTTAATTTTTAATATATCAGTGAGTACTAGAAAAACTTTCGATTTTTCGTATCTTATCATGCTAAATGGTAATAACAATTTGGCTAATGGATTAAAAACAACGGCTAGGCTTTTTTTTTTCATATTGAAGTTTTAGTAAAAAAATTAATCAAATACAAATTCTTTCAGATGTTTGTCAAATATTTTATGCTTTATAAGTAAATTACCTTCTTTCGAAAAAAAATGTTATATTAATTTTTGTAGGGTCAACTTTTTAAAATTCTTATTGCCATAAAAATAATACATAGCAACTAATTCCAAAGTAATATAGATTCAAAACAAGGGTGTAATTTTTTCTTAAAATATCGCTTGACTTAAGGATTAAGACAAGTATACAAAGAAATCAAGATCATGTAATATTTCGACATTCAAAAGGCACAAAAATATAACTAATTCTTTCATGATAAAATGAGTACTTTTATAAAAAAAAGTTATCTTTT
>BMAV01019598.1:72442-85149 GCA_019973955.1 Trichonephila inaurata madagascariensis
TTTTTTTGTCTACAACAAATCTATATTTGTAATCGTAGCATTCGAATTTTATATTATGAACGGAATAACCCTCTATGTACTTTAAAACTTGATACTCTTCTAAGGAAATATCATCTGATTTATTTTTAAATTCCCTAGAGATTGTGTGTGTGTGTCTCTTTTGAAGTTTGCATCAACTGTTCATCTTTTGGGAAACGAAAACCCGAAACGTATGGTTGCCAAGTTTATTATATGACCAGTTGGGCACACAGCAATAAAGATGCATTATTATAAAATGTGTGTGCAGATTTAGGTTAAGTTTCTTAAAAGATTTAGTATTTTTAAGATAGTTAAAAGATTTGACAGAATAAAAAAATACTAATTTCACATTTCAACACTAATTTCTCATATAAAACAAAATATCTTAAATTCATACATAATTAGAGATGTTGGCAAAATACATCAATTAATTATATCGCGCACTCAAAACCAAAAAGAAAGAAATTCAATAATGGCGCAAGAATAAAGTTATACAAAAATATAAATATCGTACCTTTCTTTATATTTATTCCTACTGATATATCTTGAGTAATAAATATACGTGGGAACATTAACTAATTAAATAAGCATACAAGAAGGAAGACTGAGTACTGCTCAAAACCCAGGAAAAACTCCCCTCTTTTGGTCACTTGGACCAAAAAGGAACGGCCTCGGAGAAGGGGGTGGACGACCTTGTCCGACCACTATTACTGACTAAAGACGAAACAGACCGACTGAGCGTTACAAACCCAAGCCTGACGTTCATTCAAGTTCACTCTCCAGTAAAAGGCGCTAAAAGAAGTTATCACTTCAAAAAATAAGCCAAGAAGATTTGTTGAAAATATCATTTCTTTTTCTTAAATACTGAATTAATTAAAAATTAAATTCGTTCGCGGAAAAGAAAAATTCCACAATCATAAATAACTATTTTGAACTATTGGCTAAGCATTCGAAATTTTTAAACAATTAAAAGAATGTTTGTAGGAATTGAAGTGGTAGTAAGCTATATAAATATCATTCATCATTGTTACTCTTCGAGTAATCTTTTTTATGCCTTATTTCTTTGAATAAATGTATCAAAAATATTTCCCCAGCATCTGAATGCAAGCTCTTGATAACTTCTTGAAGAAGGATCGACTCCTCGAAAGTATCTTTTCTTGGATTAGTACAGAGTTTCCAGAAACTTATGCAGCGAAGTAGCAAGAAGAGGGAAAAAAAGTAGCAAAAACTAGAGAATCGTTTTACACTTAGAATTCATAAATATAATTTTTTTTTAATTTTGTAAATCTACGTTAAAAGGCTTTAACTATTTAATTCATTTAAAATACATTCAAATTCTTCTTGCTAAGTATCGTGATCTGCTGTCTTTTTTATAAATATCTGAGCTATATTGAAGCATTTGTGGAGATGGAATGAAATCAATGCAGCAAGTCCATCGTTCTTCCAAGGTCATTTTGATTCTGAGAATTGACTCAAACAGTTCGAGGCCCATTCGATTCCTTAATTTTGTATTTTTTGACGTCACTCTGTAAAATGCCCTTTCTGCAGTGGCATTACTTATGGGTAGGGTGTAAAGCTTTAAAGCAAATATATCTAAATCTCTTAAAAAAGGACTTCCAACTGCGTCTTTTATATTAAAAATGTGAGGCCAAAATAATGCTCAATCATTTAAAAGCTCACAGATTCTGAATGAAAAACATCTTTCAACTGTATGTTAAAAATCTGTCTCCATTGATTCTCCAGAACATCCTATTTAGATTGGTCTGCTAATTCTAAAGGCAGATATAAAAAAAGGACGATTTGAATTTAAAAAAAAAAATATCAGGGGAAAAATTATTTATTTTTTTAAAGTTACATAATTTGAAGGGATTTGGTTTAAAAGTTGTTCATATGAAGTCCTGAGAAAATTATGACATCTTTGATAGATTTCTTTTGTAGATTCTGAAGAAATTATTTTACTTTTACTCGGCACTTTATTCAAAAAGACATCCAAAATTAACTTCCTACTGCGTTCCGTGTCGTTTCGGAGTTTCCCCATGATTCATTCTATTGGCCACTAAATTCGGCAAACTTGGGTGGCCCCCCCCCCCTTTTTTCCAGAATAAATCCTTTTTTTTAAACTTGTTCCAATACTTTTATGTTTGGTGGAATGTAGCAAAAAGTAGCGGGGTCATCCAGTGAAGTAGCGTAAAATTCGCGAAGTAGCAATAGGATAAAAAAAGGAGCGAAAAATTTTCAAAAGTAGCAAAATTCGCGAAAAATCACATGATCTGGCAACACTGGATTAGTAACATATACTTCATATATCAATCGTTCTATAATGGAATATATTAAATTAAAAAAGTATATCATTTTCCAAAATTTATTTGTAAAACAATATTTGCGAAAAATAATAATCCCAGCATTCGAACTTTGTCTTCAAATTCGTATAATGATTGCTTGATCCGATATTATAGTGCTCGCACAATAAATGATGTATCAACTTAAATCGACGCTATGTTTTTTATTTAATATAAGAATTCTACGAAGGGTTAAAAGTAATAAAAATGAAACGATTTTACATTTTAGCTTACTTGAAACATAATTCTAAATTTTCTGAATATTTTATATAAGCTCTTATTATAATTTGTATTTCACTGTTATTCCCAATGTCTTCCTTAAAAACAAAAATCAACCGACACAATAACAGATTTTATTCGACATACGTAATTCAATGATATAATTATATTTCAAGAATAAACGCATCCCATGCTATAAATAATTAGCGTATTTACAATTATTAAAACACCAAAAACTATAAAGTTCCCAATCATATCAATAATTTTCAATTCGAGAATCATTTTATTCATCATTAGCATATAAATGAACATTCCAAAGTAAATTAAGGGAACAATTAGAATCTTAGTTAAATTTTCTAAGCTTTGATGTTACGAGCATATTCTTGCTGTATGTGAATCTTGCAATATTATTACTCAAATATTTTGAATTAAAAAAACATAATTT
Organism: Trichonephila inaurata madagascariensis; assembly: GCA_019973955.1. Taxonomy (NCBI): domain Eukaryota; kingdom Metazoa; phylum Arthropoda; class Arachnida; order Araneae; family Nephilidae; genus Trichonephila; species Trichonephila inaurata. The sequence goes on from BMAV01019598.1 coordinate 75,464, forward strand.
ATATTAGCATTTACATTAAAAATAATTCAGATAAATATTTGCTATTATATTGCTTGTGTTGTAATTTTCTGTTATCTACTTTCAACTCTTAAGAAGAATATTTGGATAATAAAATTATTGTTGAACTATTTGGTTTTTGAAATATATAATTTACGAGTGGATTTATTAATATTTTAATACATCAGATTGGAGAAATTTTAACAAAAAACACTGGTTATTATTTCACTTGGTCGTAACTCTGAAAATAATATGAATATTTCAAAAATGCTAATTTAGACTCCGTATAGAATTCTTAGCAATGTATAGAATATTATTATTATAGAAGCATTATATATAAAAGGCGAATGTTTTGAATATATGTCAATCTTTCTATATACGTGTATATATATATACACTAATATATATATACACACGTATACATATATATATATATATATATATATATATATATATATATATATATATATATATTATGTAAATTCTCTACTGATGAGAGATGAACATTAATAAAAAAAACCGAAAAAAAAATTCAGATTGTAAGAAACTAAACATAGAAGGTTTTATGAGGAATTAAAATTATATTAATGTTAAGAATATAAAAAATGGATGCTACAGTATTATAAACATTGCTGACTTAGGCCAGCTTATATGTAAAAGTGGGGTTGAACATGTTTTGTCGCCTGCCAACCTTCCGCCTTTATGTTAATAACACTGAGCAAAAACTAATTGAAAATAATGGATAGAATATCTAAATCCATTACAATATAAAGGTAACTTACCTAAAAATTGCATTCAAAAACGCAGAGCCCGCGCTAAATCTGAGTACAATAAATAAGGTATTCCCAGCATATATGTGCCAAAAAATAAGCTATTTGGCATATATATATATATATATATATATATATATATATATATATGCCAAAAGATTGGATTTAAATAATTTTTCTTGTAATAATACTCTTAAAACAATTTTATAGTTATATTCTAATTCAACTGACATTAAATATGAAAAAATTTTCATTAATATACGTTTTAAAACTTTTTATTCCCTACGTAGTCAATGTCATATTGGGTATTAAGGGTGATTTGCTACCAGACCGACAAACTTGCGGAGTGTGCAGGTGGTACAGAGATGGCTCGGAATCACACAGGAATGCTGGGTCCCAATGTCATAGTTACGATCTATGGTACAAAGAAGCAGAGAAAAACAATAACAATATATTAATGGGACAGAAAGCGTTTTATCGAAAGGTTTTACTACAACAGGTGTTCAAAATTACGAACACGCCTGACAACAGCGTTGAATGTAATTCCTTACGCTCAAGAAGATTCCTCCTGACCGTCTTGCGGTAGATAGCGCTGAACCGAAGGTTTCATGAACATCTGTCCTGGTGGAAGCCAACATTTTCGATCCGTTTCCCGAGGTAGCAGGATGAAACCGTGTTCAAACGAGGAACTGAGCGACATGCTGATCGCATATGGAGCTGCGGATTGTGACGGGTAATTCACTCGGCCTTCCAGATCACCGGATCTATCATACATGAACTCCTTTTGTGTCACATGAAAGGTTTTGATGTACGACACCCCTTTTTCCTCAGTTGAATATCATATCGGTCGAATATATGCAGCTACTGGGAGGATACGTGTCATGCCAAGATGCTTCCAGAAGTAAGGAATTCTGTGCAGTGCCGCTGTCAGGTTTGCAAGAGGACTTTTGGCCGTAATTTCAAACACCTGTTGTAGTACAACCTTTCAATAAAATGCTTGTAGTACCATTAATGTATTGCTTTTTCTGTACTTTTTATTTTCTGCTTCTTTTCACCATGGCTTGCAACTACGACATTTTCAACCCTGCATTCCTTTGTGATTCCGATTCTTCTCTGTACCCTCTACACACCCTGCAAATTTGTCGGTTTGGTAGCGAATCACCCCGTATAATAATACTTTATCGTCACATAGTAAAAATCTCTCGTGGGAATGTTGTCCCAAAATTCCAATTAAAATTTTGATGATTTGAGAAGTTTTTGGAAAGGTCTTTGTAAATGTTATATTACTTAAGTCAGTGCTTCTCAAACTTTCAATATGCGTGGCCCACGATTCAATAATCATTTGCATCGCGCCTCCCTTTATACAATAACAATGTATTGAATTTAGTAATACTATACTTTGACACTAAATCTACAATACGATTTTAAACTCTTATGTGCAACCGACGTATATAAACGTCTCGCTCAGCCAAAGCATTAATTTTGTGAACGTATATATACGTCTTTCCGATATTTTCTGTGCAGTGCTATCCATAAAACTATTCCGAAAGCTTTGGAATGCAATAAAAAACCTTGACAGTCTTTGCGAAGAATTTACTTATTGTGGAGGATTTTGCTTATTTATATTCCTCTTCTCCTCCCCCTCAAAAAAAACCCATCAAAATACACTCATCTACGTAGAAAATTGTGGCATTGGGAAACGAATCACGTAACTTTAAATCGGCAGTTAAGGAATTAATTATAAAGCATGCAAATATTATCAAGATAAGTGTTAATATAAGCCCATGGGACCACTGATAATTATCAAACTTGTTCTTAGCTTAGTATTGTTAAATTAGTAATAAAATATACATATAATATATCATACATATATATATAATACATTTATAAATGTATTATATCAGTGTAAATGTGTATTTTATATTTTATTATATCAGAAAGTGTTTTGTTTGTTTACTTTCAGTAAATTAATAATTTTTTAAATAAACTTTTGTTTTCGACTTTCAATATACTCGCACCCTCCTCATAGAGTTATCACTCCCCCAAGGAGGGGTGCGCTCCACAGTTTTAGAAACACTGACTTAAGTCTTCATCGTTTTTGTAATACTTTGAAATGTGACTGTAATAGTTTGAATTGATTTCTTCAAATATTCATTCACATACATTTTTAACACTTTCCTCCAGAGAATAAATATGTTTTAAACATGTGATAAAAGCATGTGAGCAACTATTTTTTTCTATAAATTTGTGAATGCAGCGTACACAAAGACATATCCTCACTGAGACATATATAAAAAGATGTATGTCCCATTCAAGTACCATTATTTTTATTTTAAGTAATGGATATAAGACTTTCAATGTATTACGCACAAAAACACTTAGAGAAGCTGCTGAAATCGAGACATCTTGGCTCTATGAAGTACTTAAATTTCTAAGTACTTCGGAAAGTTGGTACAAAAGGGAATGAAAAATTTAAAACGTATTCTATTTTATGTCACATTTTGTGAGAGAACAAAAGGAATGCACATCTGCATGAAACTAATTCACTGCCACTTTACAGCAAGAGTTTCAATGAAAATCAAAGTCAAGTGAAAAGCTTTTTATCTTTTTAATTATAAAAATAAGTAGTTTTTTTTTTAATTTTTAAAACATTTTTGAAGAAATTCTTAATATTGTTTGTTTTGCATGAACATGTTTATAGAAACATGTGTATAAAAATTCGAGAATTTACACTTTGAGATAGTAAAAAGCATAACAAATGTTTGTATAAATAATATATCCATATTAGGAAAATATTTAAACGCACGAAGTTTTATATGCATTATTTGTAAACAGCATATATTCAAAGCAGTCATAAATTCTATGGTACAAAATCAAATAAGAGGCATATATATATATATATATATATAGTCTACTTTTATGTATCCATTCTAATTAAGGTATCCGACTACGTTCGGAACCATGATTTTAAAAAAGTTCCTAAATGTATAATTTTCATGATATTTAGTGTCACTTAGATTAGACTACATGTATAAAATTGTTTTAAGGACATTATGACAAAAAGAATTTATTTAAATACAATATTTTGGCAAAAAATTAACTTAGAATAACCTTTTTTCCAAATGCTCTCTTTTTGTAAAAAATGCTTCTATTATAATAATATTTTGCCTGTATTTAGCTCAGACCTCTGTACAGAGGCTCAACTACAATTTTTGAAGTGCATAACTTGGAAGTCGGTTTATCCATGTTTTACGAAAACAGAAGGGAGAAATTTTAAGAAAATACGATGGTTGTAACTCTGAAAATAATGTGAAAAACTCATAGTTAAGTCTCTGTACAGAGGTCTGGGCTATATAGAGGAAAAATATTAATACAATAGAAGCATTTTTTACAAAAGGAGAACATTTGGAAAAAAGGTTATTCTAAGTTCATTTTTTACCAAAATATTATATTTAAATAATTTTTTTTTGTCATAATGTCCTTAAAACAATTTTATACATGTATTCTAATCTAAGTGACACTAAATATCATGAAAATTATACATTTATGAGCTTTTTTAAAATCATGGTTCCGAACGTAGTCGTAGATCTTTGGTTCGAATTCTGGAGAAGCCATGTTTGTGTTTCTAAATGTATAGTGTATTTCTGGCATGGGGTACTATAATTAGCCATCGAGCTGCAAGTCCTCTCGTTTGGTTGGTGAAAGGGGAAGAGTGTTTGGAGGCCTCTAACCTCCTCCAGGGCGATCTTCTTCAAAATCGGGGTGGAACAGAGACAAATTGCACTGTCAACTGTATGGTGCTCATAGCTACAACTAACGACATGCTTACATCCAGCCCCTTGCCGTGATGATATTTATGAACTTCGATCTGATACAATAAGATAGGTGACATTATAAACTGCAACACATGAATTTCTCTGAAAAAACCATTCCTGTATCTGAGTACTTTGCATTCACAGCAAAAGTGTTTGGTATATTTGGAAAAGAGATGCATAAATGCAGCAGGAAATTTAAACTTCTCGTCACGCACACACCACAAATTTTACTTTAAAATCGTGTAAAAGAAAATCTTAAGAAGAATGAGTTCATGAGAAAAAGAGTAAACTAGACTAAAGCACAAATATTATTATGTTTTCTAGAATATTTATGGACATTATGTATAAAATAAAGCAATTTATGGGATAATACTGTTACTAAACTTAAAACCTTATCAAAATGAAATATAAAATAATAGAATATAAAATGCAGGATAATATATATATATTAAAAAACGATAGGTCGGTCATTTTGGGGGTACCAGGTCGCCTTAAGATAGTGCCATTGGACTAAGAAGAAACTAAATTTTACAATATCTGTCGACCCTTCCTTACACAGCATTAGTACGAACTACGGTTTCTATCAAAGATTAACTAAAAAACGTGGAAAGCCAAGCAATAGAAGTGAAACCTTTTTGGTGACGTTGGCCGTAAATGCAGGAATAGATGTAATTGTAATAAACTGCCAAGGGAAATACTTTAGTCAAATAAAATTCGAACTTCGTTTATTGTATGTGAAAATAACATTTTTACAATTTTCTGCATCATCATTTTCCTAGAAAGACACAATAGGTGTGTGGTAACTGAAGTAGGATATAAAAATCCTCCATTGTAGTCAATCAAGAAAATGTGAGAAAATTGCATCAATCGTGGTTCCGTATCTTGTTGCCTCTTCTCTAGAATCAGTATTGATTGTCAAATTCAGAGACCGTTTGAAGAATTCAATGAGTGGCTTTGCTTCTTCTGAAGCAAAATTAACATAAAAGTCTCCAGTTAAGATAATCGGCCTTTAATTTTCATCAGATCCAATGATTACAGCAGCCTCTGGTGTGTACAGCACTAAAACTTGATGTATGAAGGGGATAAAAGTGGCAACAGGTCTACTTGATGATCTATAGACTTTCGACCGGACTTGTTGCTAGTTTTCCTTTTTGTCTTTCACGAAACTATTTTCATCTTTTTGAATTTGTTCTAGGCATTCTGACTAGAATTAATTATAAGTCAACGGAAATGAAAATTAATAATATAAACTTAATGCATTACTCACAGAAGTCACTATGTTTGTTTACAAGACGTCATCCGTAGTGGTTCTGGCGCGAACGTTAGTGACATATACACAATGCTCCAGACACTCTCTTAACAGGAAGAGTCATGTAATGGTAATATATTATGGGTGCATTTATTCGTTAAAATGGCGAGTTTACTATATAAAAACTACGAAAATATGTTCGTTAGGAATAGCAAGGGTACTTAATCACTTAAGGTATCCGCCTACTTGTGACCACTTTTTTTTTAAATAATAGAGATATGAGGATTTTTTTTTTTTTTTTTTTTGATTTTTAGATTTATTTAGAATATTTTAAGGAAAAAATCCTAAAATTGAAAACAGGAAAAAATTTATTATTATTAAAATGGGAAAATTCTGGTGAAAATATACAAAAAATTACATAAGCGGGGCCGGCTCTGTACAAATAGTAACAGAACAAATTCTTAATTTTGCTGTATTACTTTGCTATTCCTTTTTGAAGTGACCTTCAGGATAAGAGATATATTAATTTTTTTACAAAAACTAGAGCACTTTATCGTAGTGATTATATGAAATTGCTTTAAAAAAAAACAGTGATTATATTCACATAAAGGACTGTAAATTTTGAAATAAAACAGTGATTGATAAATCTGAAAGTCAAAACACTTCTATTTTTACACAGAACATACACAAAAAATTTCAGCAAATTATTTTCATTTCGAGCAAAACGCATTTTAGAGTTTGTCATATTGTGTAATGTTATGACATCTGCTTTTACTAAAACACTTGTAGTTTTTATTCTGGTGAATGGAAAATGAAAAACTTGGTATTTTTATTAAGCTAATAAGATGGCCTGTAAATAAAAATTTTAAAAAAATGTGTCAAATTCTGGAAAAAGTCATGATTTTAGTGTAGACGGATACCTTAATGTCTCCAATACCTAAGCGTATTTCGTCCGAAGCAGCAAGACGCCCCACCCCATACATCTGATGTAATTCCTCCTTGGCAATCGTCTAACTTTTTCACAGATATGACGCTAGTCACGTGGTGTCCCCGTTCTCTTTTCTTCCCGCTCGCTATCTCCTAACCATGTCGAAGATTCGAGGAGATGGGGGAGGGAGCGGAAATCACTACTTCCATTCGCTATTTCACCCTAACTCAAAATTGGGCAAATTTCCCATTCGCTCTCGTGCCTAGAGAAGTTTCACTTCAAAATGCTTCAAATGTTAGCTTGCATTGTATCATACATGTGAAACATATGTTCAATCATAAGGGGTTTTCCCGTTACAGTTAGAAATATTTTCTGAGTTATTTATATATATAAAAAGTGTAACTCTCCTATAACCAAAATATTAAATTTCGAAAATTTACTGATTATTAATCAAGTATTTATTTATATCTTTGGTGTTTTATTTATGTTCCTTGCAGTGAAACACGACAAAAATGTAGCATTTTATCTTTTCACTTTCAGAAGCATGACCCACATTCGAGTTGATAAAAATCCCACAAAGGCAAAAAAAAAATTAAGCGCAGATTGTTTTTCCGTTAGAAATGAAATAGATTTCGTAGTCAACCTTACTGGCCATAAGCCAAAATAAAAATCAGTTCAGATCATTTTTCGATGTTAAAATATATTAAAAAACCAATTAAGCTGAAGAAGAATGACCACCATAAAAATGATTCATTTTTTGTTTTTTATCTTGGAATCTAAGAGGTATGTAATGCTGTTGACATACGCTTTCTTGAATTTATGTGTTTCTTGTCTCGAAATACCAGGAAATAAATCACAGGTGTGCATGCTTGTTTCTTAAATTAATCTACACTTAAAAAGAACATAACTTCACTAAAAAGATATCTTTAATTCCAAAATACGAAGTTGAGATATAAAATCTGATTAAGTATTGTTTCAATACATTGTGAATTGCAACAATAAAAATAACTGTTTTAGATTTAATTAGATGTAAAGACGGGATATATTTGTCCTTCAGTCTACATTAGAACGTATAATATTGGGATTTTTCAATATAATTTTTCCCATCAGTATCATTTTATAGTTTTAAAATATCAATAGGAGATACAAAATGCATAGCGATTTGAAACACATCAAAAAGAAATCTACATCATATCTGTACTTTTTTCAAATATTTTAAGGTATCCGACAACGTTCGGAACCGTGATTTTACAAAAGCGTATAAATGGATAATATTTATGATATTTAGTCTCACTTAGATTAGAAAATGTATATAAAATTATTTTAAGAATAGTATTACAATAAAAAATTATTTAAGTAAATTATTTTGACAAAAAATGAACATAGAATGACCCAAATATTCTCCTTTTGTGAAAAATGCTTCTATTAAAATAATATTTTGCCTGTATATAGCTCAGACCTCTGTACAGAGGCTCAACTAGAATTTTTGAAGCATGTAACTTAGAAGTGGATTTATCCATTTTTTACTATAACAGAGGGGAGAAATTTTAAGAAAAAACTCCTATAACTACTTCAATTGGTGAAAACTCTGAAAATAATGTGAATTTTTCAAAACCCACAGTTGAGACTCTCTGGAGAAGTCTTTACTATATCTAAGCACAACATATTATTATTATAGAAGCATTTTTTATAAAAGGAGAACGTTTTAAAAAAAGGTTATTCTAAGCTAAATTTTGCCAAAATATTATATTTAAATCATTTTTTTTATCATTATGTCCTTAAAACAATTTTATACATGTATTCTAATCTAAGTGACATTAAATATCATGGAAATTATCCATTTATGCACTCTTTTAAATACATGGTTCCGAACGTAGTCGGATACCTTAAAACAAATAGAAAAGGTTGAAATTACATTCCAAAAATTTGTACTTATTTTGTACAAATTATGTATTGTTATGAAACATATTTAATATCAAAAATAATATGCTGGAACATGTACAAAATTGGTAAAAATTTTAATTTATATTTAACTTAGTGTATAACTTACATCATGCATCTCCTTCTCCAGCTTTCGCAAACATTTTTTTTTGTCGGAATATTTCTTAGTGTAATCCCTCCGCTAATCCTTTATTCTGCAGACTTTTTAGTGTAAGACCCCAAAACTCCATCTCCAAACACAAGATCTAGACGAGATTATAAGATTGACTTTGTATAGAACCTATATCCTACCCTCTCCACTTTAATATATAAATTCAGATTAGTACATATCATTCTGCATATGCTACATATAAGCAGTTTTTTTTTTTCTTTTTTGAGTTAAAAAAATACGATAACACCAAAAACCCAAAAAAGAGGTTAGAAAAGTTTTGCAACATTGGAAAAAGATATACATGGTATATAAAATTCCGAGACATATATCCTTCCTAAGCATTACCTCAGGACTAGAGATAAGACTTTACGAAGAAATGCCTAATAATTTTTTTTTAAAATAATTAAGGTAATGATATTTAAATGCATTTAGTGGAATTGTATTGAACAAGTAATGTAGTTTTAGTAATTTGTTGTTAAAACTAAGCGTTCTTGATGTCTTACTAAAATCCTTATATTTTGACATCTTATTAGATATACTATTACCATTAATACTTGGAAATATTAAATTTTTCCGCTATGAGGGTTTTCCTAAAATTTCAATTTTTAGTACTCATTGATCAATAAACAATATGGCTATATCTTTGTTTTTAATACCATATAATCAATGTACCTATCTGTTACTCTTTTGTACATAGTAATCTTTTTTAATATAAATATAATGTTTTGGATACGTATGATAGAATAATTTAATTAATGTATAAAAACTATTAAGGTATCCGACTACGTTCGGAACCATGATTTTAGAAAAGCGCATAAATGGATAATTTTCATGA
>BMAV01019598.1:86646-169464 GCA_019973955.1 Trichonephila inaurata madagascariensis
TCTGTGTGTGTGTGTGCTTATATAAAGTAAAGACTTCTCCAGAGAGTTTGAACTATGATTTTTGAAAATTTCACATTATTTTCAGTTACAACCAATTGAAATAATTATCGGCGTTTTTACCTTAAAATTTCTCCCCTCTATTGTCGTAAAACATGCATAAACCCACTTCTAAGTTATATATTTTAAAAATTCTAGTTGAACCCCTGTACAGAGTTCTGAGCTATATAAAGGCAATATATTTATATAATAGAAGCATTTTTCACAAAAGAAGAATATTTTGAAAATGGTTCAATCTATGTTCATTTTTTTTCAGAATATTGTACTTAAATAATTTTTTTTTGTAATACTATTCTTAAGACAATTTTATGTACATTTTCTAATCTAAGTGACTCCAAATATCATAAATATAATCCATTTATACGCTTTTGAAAAATCACGGTTCCGAACATTGTTGAATACCTTAAGCGCAAATAGATTTTCTTAGCCATTCTTTAAACAACGCATCAAAAGTGATTTAATTTATATCCTATAAAAAATGACAATTTATTTACTTTATTGTGTTTTTAAAAAATTCTATCAATGTACATAGGATGAATAAATAACAAAACTTAAGAAGGACGCTTAATGATTACTATTAAATTTAAAATTTTCTGTATTACATATATTTATTATTTTAATATTTATAAAAACTTAAAGTAAGTTGTATGCAAATGTTTTCACATTCTTTCAAAATAAAAAGTATCAGCTGGAGAAACAAATTAAAAACAATAAATCTATTGAAATTTGTTTTTGTCTTAGAAACCATTTGAATACGAAATTGAAAAAATAAATCTTAATAGACATTTTCTTTATATGCCACTTAATGGTTCTGGAATTTGGCTCAAAATATCAGCATTACTTTTTAACATTTTTTTTGTTTTGACATTCATAATATATAATAATTTTCCTTTTTTTCCAATGGCAATCTTATTCTCTACTAAGTATTAAAAAAATATCAATTTGAGTACTTTTATTCGTATTTTGAAATTGTAAAACTTAAGCATTTAAACATGGTAAGAGGAAGAATTGAAGAAATCTAATACGCAATGCCGAACTCTCTTCAGAAAATGAGCAAATTTAATTTAATATATTTTTTATCAGCTGCAATTCTTTTCTAAGATTTTCAAAGTAAATTTTTTAAACCTTAAAAATACTCTGCGCTATATATCACCACAGCATGCGTTCTTATGGCTTGGTCCGGGTGTCAGATTTCTCTTTATCGTTTTGTAAAGTAGAGAAAACAATACAATATATCAGATATCTCATTAAAAGTTTAAACTTAAAGATTTCAATACCAACAAAATTATTTTTTACACTCTTTAAAGTTTGTTTCTGGAAGTTTAGCTTTTTATTCTTTAAGTGCTATCATTTTTTCTATCTATTCTAAAACGTGTAAACTTTGAAAAAAATATGTGTAGAAGTATATCGGTTTGTACTAGTTTTTTATTTATTTATTTATTTATTTATTTTTGTCATTGAAAATATAATATTTACAGATTCTTTATTCTCAGATTTGGGATAGTACATAGAGAAATTGTACGCTCAAATATTTATAGGTTCAAATTTTTAGGCAAATTTTAACTTATTTAACAATTTTCTTAAGATGTAAATTTTTTATAGAAATTTTCTGTATTTTGATGCTAAGTTGTTTAAATAATCAAAAAGTTTCCCTTTACATGCTTAATGTGAAACAAAATCATTTTAGAATAGTCACACATACAACACGCTAGTTTCAAAGCCCTCACGATTTGTAAAAACTAGTAGAATGAGATATAAGCTTCTGTGGCATTCTCAGTTTCAAACCTATTTCAAAACATCAAAGCCCATCACAAACAAACCTTAAATGGCTTAAAACATGTTTATATCTATTGTACTTAATAACATTGCAACAGAATTTTTTGAAAATTTTCTAAAATATCCGTTCAAATGGGAAATAAATTACTGACCATTAAGAATTTCATTTTAAAGTTTAAAAAAATAAATATAGAATAAATTTTTTAATATCTAAACTATGTATACATATATATACATTATTTATTATCTCACTAACTGTGACAACTGAATATTTCACTTCCGTTATATACATATCTAATACATGCTTATATTGTCTATAGTCTTTTTAAATAAAATTTTACCGCTTGGTCTACGTCAATATTTAAAATTAATTACAGATATTTTAAAAGTTAAACACGGGTAAGACTTTAAAACCAAGTGAGTGATATTCAGTGATTTATTGTATTTCTTTTTATAAAAGGTGAAGATATTTAATGATATAAAGAGCTCTTGATAAAACAATTTTTTTTAAAACATATGAAATTTTTTTCCTATGAAATGGCTTTTGATATTCTCATAAGAATATAAAAATCAGTATTCATAAAAAAAATAATAAAGAAAACTCCCATGGAATGAAATTTGGATTAAATTTATGTTTGTAACTTTCAAAGATCATGTTATTGTTTTTTCTGTTATACATGTAACTACATGTTCATACCCTACCAATATAATTTTAGAAAATTTGATTTATTTCCTTATATCTATACAAATGTTTTAGCGTTTCTGCATTGACAGTTGCTTTTTCCTTTCTTGGAAGAAACAAAGACGATATGAGGGGAGCATGTATGCTTTTCATTTTAAGTATAACTTTATAAGCAATTATACAATTAATAACTCATTTATTTGGATCTCTGCTTCCCGAGGAGAATAAAAATTATTATAAGCAAATTAATATCACTCACGAATAAAACACAATATCTGGAACACGATATGAGAAAAAAATTCATAAAAAATAAAAATAAAAACTTGTCTTTATACGAAGATTTTCAAATTACTAGTCCAAAATACCAAAAAAAAACTCCTTTGGATATTCATAAATATTTATCGATTATCAACGAAAGTCCTAGTGAAGAATACAACTACTTAAAGTAGGAATTACAAGACTGCTAATTAATAACTAATTAATGAAAAGAACAAACAAAATAATTAGAAAAATAATGTATGTGTTCCAAAACCTAAAGCGAGCAATTCACCAGAAATTAACTTACTAGTTTTAAAAACCTTAGAATAAGATTTTTAAAACTAGTAAGTTAATTCCTAGTTTTAAAAATCTTACTCTTTCAGTCTCTCGTAATTTTGTGTTACGTGTCCCTGTTTTATGAAGGAGTATCAAATTATTTCTAAAATAATATCATAGGCGAGAGCGTATGCCTAAATTTGATACCCGTATGTCACGTATCTTCGTAGGCCATGGGTAGCCCAGTGGTTAGAGCATGAGACTGGAAGGCCTGGGTTCGATCCCGGATGCCACCAAATACCCTCCGAGTACACACGGATTACGTGCTCGTTAAATCAGAGGGTCCGAAAGTCTTGTGAGCTGAATCAAGAGTGTAGGGGACTGGAGAATATTTCCCTCCTCTTCAGTTTCATGTCTGAATTGTGGAGGTGGAGATAGGTGATGTCGCCATCTATCGTCCATTCAGGGAATTTCGCCGAGCTAATTCGCACTGTCACCTGTATGGTGCTCAAGGCCAAAGACACGTACTTCTGGATACTTGCCGAGATGAACTTCGTGGTCCTCGTTCTGACTACGTCAGACAGGTGTCATTATCCACAACAACAACGTATTTTCGATGGGACGTCTTAATACGTTTTGAAGTTATATGCCCCTATGCAAAAGTAGGCCCCACGTAAGACCTTTTTAAGTAGACAGTATATATCATATATTGTCGATTACGCCGTAACACAGCGTTTCTCAAACTTTTAATATTTGCCACCCTATATTCAATCATAATTTTCATCTCGCGTCCCCCCTCCATATAATAAAAATAAGTTGAATTCAATAATACTACATTATGACGCTAAAGCTACAATACTACTTTAACCTCTTTACTGCTACCGGCATATATAAGCGTTCAGCCAAAGCATTAATGGTCCCCGACATATATGTACGTTTTTCCGAATTACAATCTTTTCTGTACATTTTCGTCCATAAAATTCGTCCGAAGGCTTTGGAATGCATTAAAAGGACCTTGATAGTGTATACGAAAGATTTGCTTTATTTATCCAATTCTCCTTCAATACATCATGTAATTTCCGTTCTACAGAAAAACGAGAGTATCTGGAGGAGCCATCGTAACCTTTAATCGGCGGTTAAGGAATTAATTATAAACCTAAACATTTTAAAGATGTGCCAATTTTTGTATATAATTGTATATGTGACATCACATAAATACCATAGTTGTTCTTAAACTTACTATTGTTAAAGTAGTAATTATAAAATACATTGTGGCAGTACTTGATACATTTCTTATAAAATGTATGATACTCAGTGCAAATGTGCATTTTATTTTTTATTATGTCTGAATGTATTTTGTTTGTTTACTTTTAATAAATTAACATTTTTTTTAAAAAATAATAATCTTTAGTTTTCGAATTTTCAATATGCTCTCCACCCCCACCCCCTCGTAGAATTATCACGCCTCCCAGGGGAGACAGTCATTAAAAACACTGTCTTAACAATTTCATGTACCTGACTCATAATTTCACTAACCAAGGCACAAGCCGACTCGATCATTCTCCATTGAAGACTTCACCATCCTTATGAAAGAAAGAATGGTGAAGTCTTGGAACCAAGAATATCTCATTTCAAATAAAGGAAACTTAACAAAGAATTTTTTTCCAACCATTAATGAGAGATTGGACTGCCAGCATTTTTATATTATTTACAAAATAGCCCAATTTGTAACTGGTCATGGCCCACAAACATGAATAACAGACATAGTATAATAATTCAGACTTGCTGCTGCTGCCAATTGGCATACAGTTCGAAATTCCAGTTTTCTGAGACTAATACCGGGGAAAATATTTAACAATTAAAATTATTTGGATCAGGATCTTATTGAAACCGAGTTAAGAACGAGACGATATCCCAAATAGACCAATGCAACGATCCAGAGTCCAGTTGTTCTATGCCTTAAACTGTCTTACATTTCTTACATGATTAGTGCGAATGCATGTCTTTTAGGCATGCATTTAAATTTTTTGCTCAATAAATACTTTTTTGGATTCGGACGATCTAGAAAAGTATTTTGTGGGGGAGTGAATTATTTTTTTACCACTTACTTGTTTATTACTTTCAGCGTAGAACTCTGGCTCATAGCCAGTAAAGTTGTGGTGTTTCTTTTGATACCGAAGAATGTGTTTTGAACTTTTTTTCACGTTAAGATAAATTTTATTTTGTACTGATTAAGACTGATTTTTTACACTTGCTTTTCAGGAGCTGAAAACTAAAAGTTTTTGTAACGCCTTAAAGTGTAACAGATATATAAATAAAATTTTATGAAAAAGGAAAATAAAGTCAAAGTTTCGAGTAAAAGTGCCAAATGCACAAAATTAAGAGAATACTGAATTATAAAAAGAAGAAAATTCGATTTCCTTTGCCTCATTCTTACTAGAATCAGATACAGTAAACAATACATAATTTTATGTAATAATTCTTTGTATCAATTTCTTGACAAGGACTTTCTTTAATTCATGATAACCTTAAGCCCTTCAAAACAATGCGGGATAATTCTTTTCTTTTAACTGTCCTGATAAGAAATACAATTTTTACCTCAAGAGAGGTCAAGCGGGGCATAGGGTCACCCCAGACTCACGAAATCTGAGTTTGTTACTAATAATATTGTCAGCATATTCCTATTTGACAGCTGTTGTTGTTGTGTGGAAGGGAAGGAATGAAAGTTGCCAGAGCCTGAGGCAGGTTGGACTTCTTTAGATAGATGGCGACCCCACCTATCTCCATCTCCATTATTTAGGCATGGAACTGGAGGGAGGGAAATATTCTCACCCTCTGCACTCGTGGTTTCTGCTGCGACTACCCACAAGACTTTCGGACCCACTGATTTAACGAGCATGTACTCCGTCTGTACTCGGAGGGTATTTGGCGGAATCGGAACTCGAACCCAGACCTTCCGGTCTGGAGTCCGATGCTCTAACCACTAGGCTACCCACGGCCCCTCCTATTTGAGAGTTTTCATAGGAATTAAAATATATTTGTCACATTCCTTCCTCTTTTTGAGAGAAGCAAACCTTTTTACAATTTTAAGAGGCTTGGGGGACTAAGTTCCCCGCTTGACCACTTTTGTTCCAAAATATTTTTTATGAACAAGGTACATTTTTCACCCGTAAATAACAATTGTTAGATTGCTGTTTTGTACGACTTATTGTGGTTTATAAATGTGAATGAGTACAAAATATTAAAAAAAAGAAATAGAATCTGTGTGATTCAATTGAATGAATTTGAAACTAATGAAGGAAGAGAAGACTATGATAAAATAATGCATATTAATCATGATAATGGAAGAAAATTTGAAAAGTGATGGACATTAAACTTTGGAGTGGAAAGGAAAATTTTCAAATGCTACCTAAAAACTCCACCAAGTAATGAAGTCACAAGTGTAACATAAGACAATGTGTGCCCAGTCAAAAAGACACAAGCAAGAAAAAGCTCAACATGCTATTTGTCGATCATCAAAGGACAGTAAAATCACAATGACTTGAACAGAATAATGCATTTTTCCTGCAAATGACATTCCTGTAATATTAGTGAAAAGTGTCTGTGATTTGTTTCATCACGCACATTGGAAACATTTTAGTCCAGTTTGATAGTATTTTCTTCTCAAATTCAAAGAAAAATTGGAAAAGTCCTTAAAAGTAGGTAAATATACTTCCCGTTGATTAAATGATTCACTGGAATTACGATTTTTATCATGTACAAGAAAAATAATTTTAAGAAAAAAAGATTGTAATGATTCTATCTCCCCACGTGACCACTAACTTTAGTATCGAGTGTACGATTTTTTCAGGGTTAACCACAACTTTATTCTCTAAAAAAGTACCACATCAGCACTTATAATTGTGAGATAATTCAAAAGTGCATCAGCTACCAAATCTGACGAATCAGCGTGATAAAACCCCGAAATCTTATTATTAAGGTAAGTTCTAAAAACTTTTCTGGTAGCAGAAGTTTATAAGCTGTGATCTCTCTGGAATGTGAAAAGGGGAAAACGTTGTTGTTCACTGTAAATTACGGTGCGTGTGTTTTGTTGTAGTTTTTACGTAACGTTTATTTGTGTTATGTATAATAAAAAATCAAATAAATCCATGATTGTAATTAAGATGACACTGATCAATATTTCCAATAGAATTTACAATGAATTTTTCACTTTTAACGTAAACTGTTATATATACCTTGGCAAATTCACTTTTAGATGGAATAGGTCATCGATATAGTTTGGAAATTATCTGGCTTCTAAATATGATTGTTTTTATATAATATTGAATTTTGGAGCCACTGGTTATGATTTTGTATCTCTCTTTGTGGTATTACTCTATTTATACAGAGATACAACAAAACCTAAATGTTCCAAATTTCAAATGCAAAATTAAACAAGAAAAAGAAAAAAAATAATAAAAAAAAGCTTAATAAAAAAAATTTTTTTGATAAGTGTTAATCTTGTTTATATAAAAAATTTGTTTTATTTTGCGTGAAACTTTTTTAAGTCATGTGATACCTTAATTCCTTGTTGTTTCTTCTGTTATCAATTTCATATCAATTTATATAGGTAAATTATTCCAAAATGTAATACGTGGGAACTTTTATTTCTTTTACATAATTAATACATATGTATTCATTCAATTTATCTTTACTCATATTAAATTTCACTAAAAGAATGAAAAAAAATTGTCAGTATTTTTAATTCCTTAACTACACCGACGTATATATACGTCGCACTCAACCGGTGCTTTGATGCTCAGGACGTTTTATATACGTCAAACCCAAAAATCGACTATTTCTTTTACGATTTTTTAACCCTCCCCCCACCCTATTGGCAACGTTTTTTTCCACCCCCAAAAAAAGGGGTGGTTTTGTCTTATCGGTAACGTCTTTCTCATAATATATATCAACAATGGGTGAAAAACCAAACAGAACTTATATTTAGTAATATATTCTTATGTCTATGTGTGTTGTCTCCAATAACGCCAACTTGGCATGATTTGTACGGCGATGAAAAGTACCGTATTTTGAAATTAAATTTAGTTTAAATAAGTTTGATTATTTCTAACAGAAACTAATCTTTTAGGTAATGAAAAATCTCACACTAGGAAATAAAAACGTTAAACCTAATATTTTAAATTACCTAATCATTGAAAAGTTATTTGAATTATAGAAATTTTTTTTAGTTTCGTCCAATAATGACCTTTAATTCTTCTAGCTGGGTTAAAATTACTGCTACTTTTGCTCTTTTTTGTAAAATATTTACCTTGGATATTGAGGAAAATTATCGAAAACGCGCATGCCATTTTCTTACACGGTACAATCGGAATAAGAAGACCAGATGAGAAATGACACATACATTACTTCTAAAAGTTAAATTTGGGAATGCTTCCACAAAACGAAATTCTCGTAAGAATGACACATGTGCTTGTACGATTTGGTCTACAGTGGGTGAGCGGTTAACGAACAGATCGGTTAACGAACACTTTACGAAAAATTTTGTTAAACGGATAACGAACTCATATTTGAATAACGAACACTTTTAAGAAAAATTTTTGTGTTTTGGACAACGAACCCCATATTTGGATAATGTACAAAGCGAATTTAACGAACACCCTCGGCTCTGAAAAAAAAAATTTAAAATTAAACATTTGTTATAATTTTGCATAAAATAAGATCACTGAAAAGGAGAAAAAGTTTAAAACATGCTTAGTACTGATAATTACTAAATTAAACTTGAATTAACAATGAATTTAAAGGTCATTCAATAATTATTATTATGACTAAAGTCAATACACACTTGAATACTTAATTTCTTTGAATATCAATATTTTCTGATAGCTGAAAAGTTATGGCGAGTGGATTTGCTGACATGGCAAATTTAAGCAAAATTTTAATTTTTCAAACAGTGCGACTAAAAAATATGGTGCCGATGACCCCTACCCCCCAAAATAGGGGAAATATGAGATACGGACTAAAATCGTTTTTCTCTCCTGAATTTTTTATTACCTATTAAACCAAAGTTATATTAAAAAAAAACCTAGAATATTATACAATTAGACCATCAGTTTCGGTTTTGATTTCGTTTTTAGGTCTCCAGAACAATTAATCGATTTAAATAGAAGTTTTGGTGAATCGATCTGGGTTAACGAAAAACCGGAGAGCGAACATAGTTTTGGGAAGGGTTTTGTTCGAACCATCCCATGTAGTTAAATTAAAAATGCCTGAGGATTTGCCTTTTATCTTAACTTTTTGTTGTTCGATATTAGCTGAGATGTTTTATTTGGAGCTACATCCCCAAAACACTTTTAATCGTTTCCGGTAAATAATCAAAAAATTACGAAGGAAAACAGATTTTTTTTTCATGTTAATTACCAAAAGAAGCAGAAGAATGTTTAGAACGAGGAAAATATGTGGTATAGAAGAGAAAACTAAAATGATAAAAACAAAGGCAGTTTAATTTTTTCTTTGTATACGTTCATTTTCATTCTTCCTTTAGGCCATATGTGAGAACAGGAATATACAAAATACATAAAAAAGTGGAACATAAATGTCTTTATCGAAATGAGATCTTTGGTGTGTAACCGCATTAAATTCGAAACAACATTAACGCATTTTCAGAATGAAATAAATTTTTAAGACAAAAGAATGCGATATGTGATAAAAAAAGGAACAATCAGAAAAAAAAATTATTTTCTTTCGCAACGCTCGGAAATGCGAAATTTAAAATAACTTTCTTTATAAAGTTTTTTTTTATAAGAACAAATTTTTCAATGAGTACAAAACAAATCCTAGTAGCATCTCAGTGAATTAATATAGATAGATAAATATATTCTTTAAATAAAATTTATGCCCTTTTAGTGAATGGATTGATGTTAAAATAGTTTTTCAAATAAATTCCCCTTAATTTAAAAAATTTTTTTTTTTAATTTTTTAAAATTTTTTCTGCATTATTTCTGTCGTATTACAACTAGCTAAAAGATGGCACCGTACTTTCTCTTAAAAAATTTGGGAAATTGATTTTAAAATTTTTATATTACTTGTTTACTTTGATCTTGATTTTCCTTCCTGTAATGATTATGTTCATTTGTACATTCCTCTATATTCCCGAGACAAAAGTTGTATCAAATGAAAGAATAAAACAAAAATCCCCTTTTAAGTTGGACTACGTTTGGGGAAAGTGATAAAAAGCTAAAAAGAAACTTTTCACGAAATTTAGTGTCACTCAGTATAAAATTGTTTTAAGGATATTTTGACAAAAAAAAATTATTTACATACAATATTTTGGCAAAAAATTAACTTAGAATAACCTCTTTTTTAAAATGCTTTTTTAAAAAGCTTTATTTTAAAATTTTGCCTGTAAGAGGCCTTTGTACAGAAAGGGTTTAACTTTGATTTTTTTAAAATTCCCTTATTTTCAGAGTTACAACCCATTGAAATAACTATTGGCCTTTTTTTTAAAAAATTTCCCCCCTCTGTTGTCGTAAAACAGGGATAAACCCACTTCTAAGTTGTTATTTAAAAAATTTAGTTGAGCCTCTATACAGAGAGTCGGGGCTATATACAGGCAAAATATTATTATAATAGAAACATTTTTCACAAAAGGAGAATATTTTTAAAATGGGTCAGTCTTTGTTCATTTTTTGTGAAAATATTCTACTTAAATAATTTTTTATTGTAATACTATTCTTAAAACATTTTTATATACATTTTCTAATCTAAGTGACACTAAATATCATAAATATTATCCATTTATACGCTTTTGCAAAATCACCTTCCGAACGTAGGCGGATACCTTAAACCCTTAAAGCACGGTTTTTTTTTTTAAACTAAAAGGAAAAAAAATGGTCAGGATATTTTTGGAGGAGGGAAGGTGGATTGAAAATGAATATATAGGTATAGTTTAAGTTATTCTATCTAGTATTATTAGTCTAATTAGTAATACGGATGTCAGACAGGTATCAGAAATAAAATAACCCGAGAAATAGTAGATCGCCCATGTGAGACACGGCAAATGCGCTTAGGTGTCTTCCTCGTTAAAAATTACGAGATCCATCACGAAAAGTCTTCGCGTTGCTGAATACAGTGCGACGTTAATATTCACTCACTCACTTTGTGGAGACCCTATTCGAGTTTTCCAACTCTTCATTAATATGTAGCAAAAATTACAATTTAGAAGGTTATAATTTTTAACCTTTTAACTGTCATGCCCGAGATAATCTCGGGAACAGCACTGGTGTTCGAAAATGTCACGTCTGAGTATTACTCGGAGTAATTTTTTTTGAGTGCATCGTATTGTTTTACCCGAATATATATCGAGAGACATTTATTTCGGCTTCTTCTCTTTGTCAAACCCGACTGATTCTCGGGAAAAGTTAATGTGCGCTCAATTCAATAGATGGCAGCACTTTACTGAAGACTTCAAAGGTTAGAGGTTAGAAGTTCTTTGGTTAAAAAATTGATTTGTGTACCCAAATCATCAAAATAACTTGACAGTTAAAGGGTTTAACTGAAATAGTACTGCGAAATTTCAAAGAATACAATAAAGGTGTACACTATCTTTGAAGTTTTGTATTGTCACCACATACCAACGATAAGCATGAACAAAGTATTTTAATACAGCGTTATAATACTACATACTGAGATTAGGCTGTTATTTTGTAGATGATAATCAGATATGTTATATATTTAATGAACGAAAGTTGAATAAGAATATCCATAGAAACATAAGGCTTTAATTTATTTATAAAAAGACTTACTTGAATATTTTTATCCTTAAGTTTAACAACCATTAAGGAATCATATTGTGTATTATGATATTCCCAATTACTTATATCTATAAATTTAGCTAACATACCTTTCTTTAAATGCTGTTACGTATGCAAATAATCCAAATACATGTCTCAACCTAGGATAACAATAAAAGATAGTCGATTTTAGGAATTTAATTACTTGATACTTGTATTTGTATGCTTGGGAGGCTGAAAAACGTTTCTGTAGCAGCTGTTTTTTCGCGTAGAAATGAAAAGAAATGCTTATTTTTTCTTTTAACTTGGGAAGAAATTACTCTGAAAAAGAAACTCTTCCAACAATAGTATGGATAAGAAAAGGAATATTTATCTAGTTTATATTTAGAAACATTCTCGACTCATTCGATTTATCTTACGAGAAGATGTCTTGTTTTAGACTTTATTCTTATTATGTTCGTTGACTTCTATATTTAATCTTTCTTTCTTGATAGTTTTTTTTTCTTTATTCTTCTCGTCTTGTGAAAAATGTGATGTTTAGTATCCAGATGACATTTTCTCATGAATGTGATTTCTTGCCAAAAGAAAGAGTCTCGTTGATGACTTTTGGGATGATTTGAAAATCTATATTCTTCTTATTTCTGGCTAGATGAGACAATGCATGGTGCGATCGAAGGTAAAAAGTGTAAGCAGCCATTTCACATTTTTTTCTGTTTTTAAAAGATGTAAAAATTTTAAATAACTATGCGGGTTTTTTTTTCATATTATTAGATCATGATTTATCCTTCAAAGCAATATTTGTAATTAGAAGTAATGATTCAAATTTTACATTTTCTTTTTGTAATTGGTAAGTATTTGCAAAAAAAATTCTGAGAAAGCAATTTATTGTATAATTGCTGTTGCTGTACGACTCATTATGGCTTATAAATGTAAACGAATACAATATAAAACAAGCAATATAAAAAAAAATTAAGTCAATTCCTACTTAGATCAACAAAGAAAATTTTTATTTTAGCTGCTTTTTATTAAATAGTTACAATTAATATGAATATGTATATAGATATGTCAGAATCACAATATTAAGTGGTAATTAATTTGTATTAATTATCATTAAAGTATCGTATTGTCATCCAAAACAATAGTGTATATAAAATTTCAGTTCAACTGAATGCTTTAAAACGTGAGAAAAAAAACTTTTCAAGTTTTGACACAAGTTGCCAAAAATTATGCCAACGTGGCTGTATTTGTAATTCTTTAAATAATTAGCTTTAATCAATTAATTTTTATCAATACTAATTAAATTATTGTATTGTCCTCCAAAATAATGATGTATATAAAATTTCAGCTCAATTGAGTGCTTCAAAATGTATTTTATTGACGATTGAAAAATCCACCAAGATAAATAAATAAATATATAGAAAGTTTGTCCTAATAGTGTAGGAATTGAAAAAGAAATAGGTAACTGTGCGATCTCTATTAATGAAATTGAAATTGATCAAGCAAGGGAAGACCCTGATAAAATAATTAATATTAATCATGATAGCGAAAGTAAATTGAAGAAAAGGGACGAACTTGAAACTATGGAGTTAAAAGGGAAGTTTTCTAATGCTACCTAAAAAACTCCATCAAGAAAGATATGAAGCCACAAGTGTAACACAAGACACTGTGCCCTTTCAAAAAGACACAAGCAAGAAAAAATTCAACATGCTATTTGTCCTTCATTAAAGGATAATAAAACAATAACGAACAAGATATGACAGTTTTGCCTGAAAGTATCATTCCTGTAATGTTAGCGAAAAGTGTCTGTGATTTGTGTCTTTTATTAAAGTCACGCACATTTGAAACATTTTAGTTCGCTTTGATTGAATTTTTTCTCAATTTATCAAAGGAAAAATGGAAAAAACCTTAAAAGTTGATAAGTATACTTTCTCTTAGTTAAATTATTCACTGGAATTACTATTTTTAGGGTGTACACTAAAAATAATTATAAAAGAAAAGAATTGAGGTGACTCAGTCACCCCGCGTGACCACTAATGTTAAGTATCGATTGAGCGCATTCTCCCCGGTTAAAACAATACATTTTTTTAGTTCAAAATATATACATTATAATTTACAAAGTACAGATACGCTGAATATATTTCATGTTTGTATTTTCAATCAAATTCAGTTTTTAATTAAAGATACAGAATAATAATTTTCCTATCTTATTTAAATTAAATGATTTCAACTAAAATATTAATTAAATAATAAACTCCTAAGCAAAAAAATCAAGTGAACTATTGATATTTTTAATGGAACATATATGACTGAGAAAATAACACACCTCTCTTTAATAATCTAAAGAAAGCCGTCCTTAGTTCAACAGCGGAATATATCCAATGCGCATTCAAAAGGAAATCGTTCCACTTGAAGCTCATATAAATTTATCCCTTAACCTCTGAATTAATTGGAAAATCCAGTCGACAAATCAAATTTTACCCGCACCACTTAGTCGTTTGCGGCTGAGATTATTATTAGAAAATGCCGTTCGTATTGCAATAAATGGTTTGACTCCGAACGCGGTGAACAACTACGTTCTTGAAATGTGGCTGTGTGTTTCACGAATTATGATATCGCTAGCGGGAAGGCCCTATTCATCGATTCGCAAGGAATTAGAAATCATGAATTTCCAGTGGGAGATAAAAGAGGGGCACTCGATGTGTTTTCACGAGTTTTAACCGAAAAAGAAGTCAATTGAGTGGCACTGTTGATGTTTGGATAAATATTCCAAGTAACGCTTTGAACACAAATGGTTTCCCTACGTTGGCGGTTGTAGCTGTGTAAATAGAATCACAATCTTGCGGCCGTCTTCAATGGAATCGTGGAGGGTACAGTCCTGGTGCGAAAGGACCCACCGGAAATGGATAATGCACTTTTCCCCTTAACGTGCGTGACCCTAATTCGACCCCGCCAATCGAGATGATTAGGGGGTAAAATTTATGCTGCTGTAACTTTCACACTTGAAAGGGATTACCGTCTACACACGTAAGATTGACTTTTGGTCAATTTAGATAAAGTTTATGTTAAACTTAGATAAATGCAGTGAAAACCGTTTAACATAAAATTGTGAAGACCGAAATATTTTTTCAATTAAACGATATTGCAAAAAGAACATTTTCAACAAAATCAAGTACATTTTATTTACATAAATATGTATATAAGCGTGTATTATATAAAAAATCAATGAAACAAAAACATTTACAAACTTTAATTAAAATTAATACACAATTTTCAAGTGTTTTGAAAAAAAAATACATTATCTTAACTTTTGGAAAATAATCTGACGTATTTTTCTTCGCATTATCTTTTTAGCATCTAATTGTCAGCAAATTCTTCGATGTCGAACATTACGTTATTCATTTCACCATTGGAATGATCGCAAATACTCACACTTTTTTTATGATTTTTTCTTTTCAAATAACTGGGGGAAAATGAGCGCTTTTGCATTTCATTTTCTTGGAATCTGATCATATATTTTTTAGCTTTGTACAAACTCCAAAATGTCTGTCTGTCATAATTGAGGCTGTATACATATTATCAACATCTACTGCAACGAATTCTTTCGATAATACTGTAGGAGAGTCCAATCTGGCTGGTTCTTTCCGTATTTTGTTCATTCCCAGAAGAGTAATATTTTCATGTTAAGAGAAAAAAAATGCATTGTCGTAGTAGTTCGTTGGGACCGTTGTATTATTTCGTGTAAACAGATATTTGGCCTTAAGCGTTTTCGCATTAACGTATTTCCCTGTATTATAAAAAATATCTCATTTGCTAGACATCAGTATTTGGAATGCATATGTTTTGTAAAAAAAACAATTGAGGTGAGAAAAAAATTTTAGATTTCAGATACAAATTAAGAGAAAGACGTACAACGCGATAGCGATATAAGTATAATAAAATCGGGTCTGGAATTCTACAACTAAAGGAACGCCTTTTTAAACTTTTTACCATCCTCGTGGGAAAAGTATTTTGGAAGGGGGGGCATGGTGGCATCTCGTGCGCACTCCTCGGCACTTGATCGTGAATTTTAATATTAGGTGGTTCGTCCTTAATAAAGTTACATAGCGTTATATATACTTCAAAGGGGAAAAAAAAGAATGTTGTCAAGTGAGAATTGATTTCGTCTGGTGTCTTTGTAAATCTGGGTTTCCCTTCACGTTTGAAAAATTTTGTAGAGAGGTTCGCAAAATTTTTAAACCCTTTTGTATTTATAAAAGTTAGCTGCCAAAACAAAAACTAAGTCATTTAATATAAAAGACATTAATCTTGACCTGATGCATCTATTTTTTGTAAAATGAAAAATTAAAGAATTTAAGCTTTATTTTAAGTGAAAAAAATTCATTTAAATATGAATCTAAAACAAATTGTTGATGTTTCATTAAAACAAATTGTAAACCTTTCATTAAAAACCCTTGATTGTGAAAAAAATGTCTCGTATTTTAAAGCATTCAAACAACAACAAAATGCATTTAATTACTCGAATTTAACAAATATATATTTATATTAAAGGTGATATGTTTTTTTTATTTCTTAGCTGTGAAAATATATAGAAGACAAGATAAAAATAATATTGTTGTAAATGAGTCCAAAATACTATAGATCTTAGGCTATAAAATAGCTGAAAAACTTATGTACGCATTGAAATTTGCAAATCACGTTTTAAGAAGCAAATATTAAATGAATAAGTTAATAATTACTTAATAAATTAACAGAAAATTTTTGAGTCAAAGAAGTATATTTCTCTTTTCTTTTTTCCCTATATTTGATGTATTGAAATAACCTATATAGGACTGCAAGGTGTATCAGTACAGCAGTTAGAAACTTTCAAGACAGATAGAGTACACCTAAATGATAGGAAATACCTTAGAACTGCATGGGCAGAAACGTTTTCCTAACGCGGTAGTGATGTCACAAAATGCGATAAAGACGGGATAAGAATAAAAGGAGGAAACATGTTTATTATTTTTAGTACAATAAAAATAATACTAGGAAGTATTTGGTTGGTGTATGCGATAGATGGCGCTACGCAAACCGAAGCATCAGATGAAAGTGCATGCGCACAAGCGGTTTAGTTATCACGCTCGCTATGAAGCTTCATTTCGCCTGCCGACAAAGTGGTAAAAGGATGGAACATTACACGAACACTGAGCCCGCCACAGAAACGCCATACAAGGTTCTTTGCGTTGGGCAATCGCACAGGGTTTTTTACGCCAAACCAGAAGGCAAACTCCTAGCCATGCCTTCTTTGCGCACTGGCACTTGAGATTTCCGACAGCGGATCCTTCATTGTGGACGCACAGGAACGTAAGAGAAAAGTAAAAACGCCAAACAACAAGGGAGATACTGTGCTGTATTTGGTACAAAACGATCCCAGAACTACTAAGCGGGCTATCACCAATCATGTCGGGATTTTCCATTTGACCGTCTGGCATCCCTATTGTTCCTTTAATGTTCTTTTTTCTTTTTTTTTTACTGTACTAACGATAATAAACGTGTTTTCTCCTTTTATTCGCGTTCTGTCTTGTGTTTTGTGCAGCACCAGGAATGCGTTTTCGACAATGCATTCCTATGTGATTTCCCATCGTCTAGGTCAGGTGTGGCGAACCTTTATGAATCAACTTGCCATTTTTTCTTAAGAAATGTTTTATGAGATAAGAACGTCCCGTCAAATTATTTAACTTGTGATTATTGGGAAAATAACAAAACTAAACACTAACAACTCAAAACTCTTTGTTCATTACGAAAAAATACTTTTTACACTGTATAGTAGTAAATGATTTAGTTATAAGCGTAATTCAAATTAAAGTAACATTAGTGTGACTTTTGTTGTTGCAAATTAGATGTGACAAATAACTTATATTAGGATAGTAAGGTGTTACTTTTAATAGAATGCAAGCTGAATTGGGGTTTATCGAAAAAGGTTTCTAAAGAGTCGTTATTCACCCGAAAATAAAATGTGGCATGGTCTCGCAGGCCTAGGTAGATGAAAATATCTTTATAATAGCATAAGCCATCTTCTTAAACAGTTAAATGTGTTTGGAATCGAATTCCATGTTTTCAAAATTTCATTTTTTATTGGCATTTTTAATATATATCAATTCGAAACATGTCCTTGTTTCAATAAGTTATTTGAATCCATATTGAACTACACTGGAAATCAATCCATTTTATTTCAAATTCAATAATATCCAGCCAGTCGAATTGAAACAAGTTTAGTTTACCAAATGAAGTCACATTGAGGTACATAACAAACGAGCGTTTCCGATGATTGTTTGAGCTGAAACCATCTCGTTGAAAATTCTTTGATTGAAGAATCAATTAAAGAAAGATTTTCTCTAATAGCTTTTTCTTCTAGTTCCTCATGTATATCTAAATTTTTGATATATTTTCCAACTTTGGGAAGTACTTATCGTTTCATGTAATAATATCGTTTATGCAAACAGGCAGTTTTGCTTTAAAAGTACGAATGTGATCCCACATGAGGATTACTTCCTAATGAACTTTGTTATTTTGAACTAAAATGCAAGCCATTCTGATCAGTGGCATGCACAAAATATTGTGTCGCGTGCCATTGGTTCACCATCCCTGGTATAGGTGTTCCCTATTTGTACTGAAAGCTTGTAATCGCTGTACTGATACACCCTGTGTATAAATAACCGCACACACATCTCTCATTTCTATTAAAAATACTGTCTCCAATGATCACTTTTTAATCATATTACACTCACTTCCAAAAGTTAAGCACGGAGAGAAAAATGCTAATTTCCGGAAGCCAATCAGAATTGAAGAGGATGCAATTCGCTGCAGAGGTAGATGGAAGTATACAAAAATGTTAGGTAACAACTAATCATGCTTTCATGTCAAGAAATATGCAAAAGAGCAGTCTTATAAGAAACCAGCTTTTTGAAGGGGGGTTTCAGAAGTTGATTGTAAGTGCTGATAGAATGTTTTAAAACTTTTGTACAACTTGTTTTCAAGACATACGTGTTTCTAAGACTTCCCGGAAACGAATGGAAGATTTTGAGGGTGGGGTGCTGGGGGCGCATTGAAGCAGAATAGTCGATCACAGATGTTTTCTTTTTTCGTCGTTCATCATTCTGTAATTTCACGTTCATTGAAACAATTCCCAAAAAACACAGACAGGTCCGAAAGGGCCCGTAAGCGGTCGCCCAAGGGTACAACCCCCGGGAAAATCGATTTAGCCCAGAGCCAAACGGGAAACGCAGAGCGACTCCACCGTTGGATCTATGGTTGCGTCCATTGGTAAGGCTATATCTGCAGCTACTGTACGCCGGAGTTACATATGAATGGACTGTATGCACAGGTACCTCGGTTTGTGTTCCCATCCCTCCCAAACAAAAAAGGGCAGATTAAAGTGGTGCCGGGGTACAATTGACTGTGTCTAACTGGGGAAGTCATGTTTACTGATGAGCGATTTGCTCAAGTCAACGAGCGTATAAAAGATATGGCGTATAAACAAGGAACACGCAATCAGCCCCAAAACATCACTGAACATCACGCATTCCGAAGCGGAAGCAACATGGTGTGTGTAGGGATTTCATTAGAATACCGCACCAACCTGCACTTCTTTAAACGGGGTTCTGTGACAGCTGTCCTGTATCGAGATGAAGTCCTAGATTGTGAGATTGTACGCTGCAGAAGTTGGTCCTACTTTTGTTTTAATGGATGATAACGCACGTCCCCATTGTGCTGACATCATCGATGACTACCTGGAGAGTGAAGGGATTGCACGTATGACGTAGCCAGCATATTCGCCCAATCTTAATCCCATTGAAAATCTTTGGGATGCTCTCGGCCGTGCTGTATCTTCACGTTTCCCACCTCCAGCCACTCTTATTGAGCTGGAAACTGCTCTACAAGAAGAATGGCGATTGGTTAATTCTGCGGTGGTTGACCACCTAATTGAAAGCATGGTCAGAAGGTGTAAATTTTGCATACAGATGAGGGAGGATCACATACCCTATTAATGTCCTTTTCTTTTCATTTTATGCTGTTTATTTTCACTTTAAACACAATTCTGTTTAAGTCTCCATTATGACATTATCTGATAACTTACAAAAATTTAATATTGTTTTCATTTCTGTATAAAATTATTGATTTTGTTTTATGTATAAATACATATGCTACTTTACTGCTAAATTTTGTGTCAATCAAAGCAGTATTTGTTGATTTTTTGCATTTTACATCTCCGCGCTTAACTTTTGGAGAAAAAAAGTGTGAGTGTATTATTATCACTAATGAATTAGTTTTCTTTTAACACTGTATAAATATGTTTTTAGGTTTGCCTTGAAATTTCCTTGAATTGTAAAGTGCATGCACAATGACATGGTATAATCTGCATCGTAAGTTAGATTTCCAAAGCTATAATGTGAAATAGTTTATTTGCATTTTTATATTAAAAAGAAAATTAAAAAGGTTTAAAAAATATTTAAAGATTCAAATTTTATTATATTTCCATACTCTCTGAAACTCTGGTACTTGTATTCGTTCCTTATAAAATTATCTGAATATTTACTCACAACTACAATATAATCTGTAATATACGATACGTATTGTCTAAAATTATGGTATTTACTCTGTCTTAATTTGCCCTTTTACATATAATATTTATTTCTCCTAAAACTGTAGCTTATAATGAAATAATTATAATGATATCATTTAGTAAATTTATACTTTTCTAATATTTTTAAATTAGTGCAAGGAGAAATATTTTAACATCAGCTTCTAGCAATGGAATTTTTATGAATTTTCTTTATCTGTATTTCTTCGTTTTCATTCTCAATAATTTTGTTACGTAGATCGAGGTCCATGGATTTTATGCCATCAGTCCCAAAGAACAAAACATTTCCTTAAAAGCGATGGAATTTACTTTTGAAAAACTGTTCTTAAAATGTACAGAATAAAGCCGTGATATTTACACAATGTCCCACAAGGTTTCACAACTTCTACTGCGTTTAGACACAACTATCAGTGTCTAAAATACAAGTACGCAATGCTAAAGATTATCTGTATAAGCAGCCTTTAGCTGGTAAGTATAACTTCAGTTCTTCAACAGCTCTAAAGCAACTAACAAAATCTTCGTAAGCTACGGCTATTTATACTCTGCGCGGCTGTCTTCCAGCTGTTTCTTGAAAACTCCTTTTACGTCATAGACCATGACGTAAATAAATTTCTCTAGTAATTTCTAGAAGCATCCATGTTATATCCAATTCACCAAATTTTGTAAAAAAACTATGCCTTTGCTGTATTGCTAATATTTAGCCATGTTTTCATTGAAACGCCATTATAATGTAAAGGATGGCGAATATTACAATTTTTATCGTAACATAAGTACAACAGAATGTAATATTAACGTATTAAACATCCGGAAATAAATTATTTACACTATTTTAAGCATGAATTACGTAAAATTCATTACAACATATTTAAATATAAAGTACTAGAGAATACACTTATTAAAACGTTAATATCTCGTTTACGCAGTGGTTTAAAAAATAAAACTATGTGAAATCATACATAAGATTATATTAAAAACATATATTTATTTTTCTAAAACTTGTTTTGAATGAAAGAACATAAGCAGTGGGATTACATTTAAAATTATAATAAACTTAATCATTCCCTATGAAACATAAATGACTATTTTTCTTGAAAAGAAATATGTTTCCTAATATGAATCTGTTTTCATCATCGTGCTTCAACGGTTTTGGAAGTGCTTAAAGAAACTGCGCAAATTTTTCATCGAAAAATTTGTTAAATAATGGTCATACGATTTCATGGCTTGTTACATTAAATGGTCACCAACGGGAGTCCATAAAAATCTATTTTTACGCTCGGCCGACTGTTAGAAATAAGTTACGACGAAAGAGAAAATAAACAAAGGACAAAATTAAAGGATGCCATTTTAGCATTGACAACTGCTAGGAGCGTCGTGCGCTATTCTCGAAATTATCACTTGATATAGATCGATTTTTTGAATTAATTTGTCAATACCAGATAATGAAGGTTTTGAATTTTTGAAAAATTCTCACCAGTTAACGAAAGAAAATTGAAACAGGGAGTTATGTGTTATTTTAGATAAATAATAAATTCTATATTTAAGTATATAAATAAACATGACTAATTATATTGAAAGGGCTAGAATTTAGTAAAGATTAATTAGTTTGAAATCTAAGCATTCAAGTTGAATATTGGAAAATTCAGTACGTTAAAAATAATTTTATCCTACATGTAACTTTAAAGAATACATGTGTAACATGTTTTATCATTTAACAGGAGTAAACATAGATATATATCCTTATTACATACTTTTACAGGTTTAAAGATACTATTTATAATAATTTTATAGAAAGGTTGCCCAAATGAAGAGTCGACAAGTTGAATAAAACGAACACCTTTATTGTAATTTAAAATAAATCGCCTTGGCGTTTAACACAGGTCCAATTGCTTCGGCAGTCGGTCTATGTCTTTGCTGTAGAAAGCGGTTGATTCTCGAGAAGTCCTGCACAGCTTCCTTCACCTCATCGTCCAAATGGAAACGTAATGCTCTCTTAAGTGGAAAAAAGCGTGGAAGATTTCAGACAGATAATTTGGGCTGTACGACGGATGTTCTAACACTTTTCAAGACAATTTTTTAAAGGTTGCCTGAATTTCAAGGGAGACGTTTGGGCCGGCATTATCATGGAGATCTCATATCATTTTCCACTCTTCAAGAACACTTTTGCGTCAATTGTTTGAATTAAGCAGTGCTTACCATAATCTACCCCCTTTCGCTGATAGATGCCCATATCCAGCTTACCTTGCGCAATCAAAAACCATACTACCGCGCATTACTCCGATATGGACGCATTCATGAATAGCACGATTTTGCTTTTGATCTATTTCCTCTACCAAGAACAGGTTTCATCATTGCACGTCGCATGCTGTGTACATGTCCTACCTCGCTTTATGTCCATGTTCGGTAGCGCTGCTAAAGCTGCAACCATTGTGACAAAATTGTACGCCATCACTTTTCATCTGGGCAACCCTTATACGTTAGCTAGTGTATTAAATATTTATTATAATTAACGTGTATTAAATAGAGGAATTAAAATAAATTTTATACCCATATCTATATCATATTACACTTTAAAACACTTTTTATCGAACTCTCTCAGTGGAAGTACCAAATAAGTAGACATTTTAATAAAATAAACACGTTTATTATGACTATGTAAATTCTACAAACCTAGCGGAATCGTCAGGTTTATTACTAATTTAACTGTCTATAATAGTAAATTCAAAAATTATCGTGAATAGTAAATCCATTGCAATAATAAACGTTCTTAACCTCTGAAGTGCCGTCGGCGTGTATACACGTCCTGCTGAGCTAGTGCGTTTAGCGCCCCAGACGTGTATACTCGTCTTCCAAAGGACGACTTTTTGCATTGTGCTAATCTGTTTAAAACTAGTTCCCCAGCTTTGGAATACAATAACATTACATTGACATTGCTTCTAAAGAATTTTCTTATTTCGGAGAAGATGTGGTAAAGGAGCTTGTAAAAGGGGCCATATTCCAGGAATGATAAAATCCTTATCTAATCAGTTTTGCTTGTTTTTTCTTTTGAGTGTGCCCTTTTCTATCCTTCATTTGCTCTCATTTTTGCTAACCGTGTGTAATAGTGTGTTAGTGCAAGGAAAATATTAACCATGAATCTCGCTGTCAATGCGTTGAATGTGATTCAGTTTATGAGGCCAACCTTGTTTTAGAATATATCTCAAAACAGATAAATTATAGCTTTTTTCTTATTATTTTAAAACTCTAGACACTAATTTTTGAATTTTCATTTTCTTCTTTTACATTTTTTTTTATTTTTATTTTTTCTTTTTAAAGTGAAAGCAAACGATTTTTAGGTTGAAAAAAATTGCTCTTGCTTTCCTCTCAATAAACCGCGCAACAAAACGCGCGTGTGGGAAAAACGGTGGCACTGGGGGGTGAATTTCGTAGCTTTTTCTCGGCAGTTAAGGGGTTAAATGAACCGTTGGTTCCTGTCACTTGAGTCTCCGTAATTCCAATTCTTACTTCTTTAACTCTGTATGGCAACACAATCTTCTATGAATAGCAACTTTCACCAACGTAAATCAAGGTTCATTTACATAAAGCGGTTTTATAATCTTATTACATCATTGATAGAACATTCTTACGATGTTTATTAAGAATCGCGCATAGAACCCCTTGCAACTTAACCGAAAAAAATATAATAAATTATAATATGATAATATATATAATTTACTGATAGAAAAAAGGATTATGATCAAATAGTATCAATTTCGCAAACAAAATAACAATTTGCAAGTAATTGACAGTAATAACTTTGTAAGCATATTTGTTTTCCCCTTGTTTATTTGGCATAAGCCAAATTTTGATCCACCTCCTGTATTATATGACTATCGTTTTATTTCTTTCCATTTTTCTTCACAATTTACATTTGTTATACCCTCCCGATATTATCTACTTCCTTTGCAATATCCTAAGCCATTTTTATTTCATTTCATTTAATAGTATACATGTACATATGCACATCTGTCTAGGAGATTATATAGAGTTATTATAAATGATTATTGAAAAAGGAATTGAAATAATAAGTTTCTAAGCGTGTTAACATGACAAATAATGAGTAAAATAATCTCACAAAATTCCCAAAGTTTTTTTTTTTTTTAATTTTTCATAAATCTATGAGTATAATAAAAAATATCAATTGTAAAATCAGAGTTAAACAAACTTTTCTTGATATTCTTAGAAAGCAATCGTTTTTCTATTTTTTCTATTGCAGAGCGATTAAATTGAGATTAAAATGTGCTTGCGCAGCAAACCTATAAAAATTTATTAAATGTATGAAAAGATTAATGAATTAAGATCTATGAATTCACAAAGAAATTCACTTAGCAAAATTGATGTTATCTGACTCTTTTAAATAGTATTAAATATTTCAAAACCTCCGTAGAACAAACATATTTTTAACATGTTTCTTAGACAAAAGAAATTCTATGACTCACAAGAAATACAAATAAAAGATTAAATAAATTAAAAGCAAATTTTAAAATGCAATTTTTTAGAACCATATAAGTTTACATATTCAATACAAAAGTTTTTAAAATTGCTTCGCTCTTTATATTGTTCAAAGAAATAATACTTTCTTTTTCAATTTAAGGTTCTTTTTCACTTAGTTAAAAAAAGAGATTAAAATGTATAAGAACATAATCTCTGAAGATTTAAAATGAAATTACTCAAATATCATATCCCTAGATAAAAAATTTGAAATGTCTTCCATAAACTACCTCAGGTTAACACAACCAAAAACTCAGAGAAGAAATCTTCCAGTTAAATTAAATCTGTCATAGAATTTACCTTCTCTTTTGAAAAATCATTGCTTTGAGATTTATTTATTTATTTTCGCTTTACAAAATCATTTTTTTTCTTTAATTGGAAGAAATTATCGTGGGAGAAAATTGATAACACTTTTTTGCAGTGTTAAATATTAAAAGAAAGAAACAAATATCTTTTATAATATATATCAAACATTTGTTACATTCCTTTGATCCACAAGAGATGAAATATACGGAAGAAAAATAAATTTGCAAAATGAAGCAATAAAGATATCTTTATCAGAATGAAAATCTAATTTATTATTATTATACGATATTATATTCTCTTATGATATTAGATCTGAAACATTACATGTTCTGGATTGAGTATCTATTTAGGAATATGTTACTAAAACAACAAAAAGAAGGTGAAATAAGAAAAGGAAAAATGATTATTTTTCCATAACTTTCATCTGGAAATAATTTATTTCGTTAAGATTTAATTTAACATCAAATGCGGGCATCAATTCTATAAGTTTCCAGAGAGCAATTTAAGAAATCTATATTTAATTAATTTCTTCAGCAAAGTATTTTGATGATGATGAGTAAAGAATGATGTTAAATGAAATACATCCTTTTTAAATTAGAATATTTTACTTCGTTCATTTAATTCCAAAAGTTATTCTTTTAAAATTGCGTCATTTTGAAGGAGAAAAACTTCGTTTTCCTCAAGAGATAAAGATAACATAACATATTTCCAGTTACATTTTCAACGTCAACATTGCCAAATGGGTAACACATGAATGCAACTATCAGTGCTAGTCTGGCAAATTTTGAAAACGTCTCTCAAATTCGGAAGTAGTTTTATTATTGCATTATATTATATATTCTCTTTGCTTAATGTACCTCCGTTTTTAACCAACTGAACTGAACTCAGTGGCACTACAACACATGAAGGCCAAGGCCTTCTGGGCCTATCTCAGTATACGTGACCTTAGGTGTTGAGGTGTATGGGCAAATGTTTCGGTCAAGTGGCCAGTTTGACGTGAAACACCCAGTGTTCAGTTCCCAAGCAAGCTTGGTGCTCATTTATTGACAAATTGAAGGGCTAAATGGCTGAGATGACCTTGTCGAGCTCGGAATTCGAACCCGGACCTGTGGCGTGAAAGCGCGATACACTATCACTCAGCCACTGGGCTTTCCGTTTTTAACCAACTCATCATAAATATTTTTGAAATGTTTTAATTCATCCTTCATCAACTGAGACGATATTAGTTTTCTTGCTTTTGAAAGTATTAATGAATCCGATTACTTCTACTATCGTTTAATATTTCTTTGCGCTTTCCGCTTCTGTAGGTGTGTATATATAAGCCAGTAACAGCCTCTGGACAGGAGTGATCACTTTTATCTAGTGGTCATGTTATTCAGCTTCGAATCCATAGATCACGTGTTCTGTCCTTCGGATTTGCGCCACTGCAATTGTTGTCTGATTAATTGAAATTTAAATTCTTTTAATTTTTGTTTATGCAATTCGCTTTTTATAAAATTGTATTGCTTTTTGTATCAAAACTTTTTGCAAACTTTTGAAATGCCTTTCACCGTTTCCTATTTTTCTGAAGAGCCACACTTGCATGACATGCATAGCACAAACATTTGCATTCACCATTACAAAGAAAAACTGTTCTTTCCATTGTGTATTAAAATGGTATGTTTTCCTTTTCTTAACATTTTTTTTTTCCGACATTATGCACCTCTCTTATAAAATATGACAAATCACAATTTTTTTTTTTTGTACAAAAACACAAATAAGATAAAATCTTCAAGAACTTTTAAAGAGCTATGAGTGACATCTAGATCGAGGATTGTGGACGTTCTTAATGCAGCGATCAGCAAATATACGCAAACGGATGAATCTGTAACCGATGTATATCCTTAACACGTTCTCTGCCGGGTGCCTTCTATAGAGGGACGTAATATCAACACAAGAATCCAATCCCGAAGAAGTGTGAACTGTGGAGTGATGTTTCAGTAGCCAATACTGTGTTATCGCGGGAAGAGTTGGTCAACGTATATTTTCCCCTTTAGTCGGTGTGGAGGAAAACGCATTTCTATGGCTGGCATCGCGGTGATTGCATTTCCCTTTTATAGTCGCAGAGAATGCATTAAGCGTCATTGTGAGCTTCCAGTAATGGTGCATGTGTCTTCTACACATAGTCACTTGCATTGTGAAGAGCCGATACTCCAGTCTAACTGGCGTTGATGTTCCGCAAAGATATTTATTTTAGTATACGAGTCTTAGGTCTTACGTGAAGGTAGTCACCCAAAAATGTCTTGGCGGTCAACTGGTTGATCGCGATCGACTTAATGCCCACCCTGGAACTAGATAATGTTGGAGTCTTTTCACAGAAAACCATTAGAATGCCTTTGCATGAATAGAACGATCTACAAGCTGGAAAAGGGGTGGTACTTATGTGCTTATATGCAACGAGCTTGTTGCATATAAGCGTTGTTTCAAGATCTTGGAAACCCTTTCAAATGACAGGTATAGAGCTGTATGAAAGGTAAGAGGTGTTCGATTGAGAAGAACAAGTGTTGACTGGTTTATCATTTTGAGACTGAAACAGACCAAAAACAATCATCGGACAACATAGTTCAACAGCTGCGCAGTAGGACTGCAGATATCAAGGTAAAACCTAACCAGACGTCTCCAAAACGTGACCTATCTACCCGTCATCCAAAGCGCTACATACTATTAACAGCAGCCCATTGGCGTCACCATTAACAAAGTAGTTAAGAACACAAATACCGGGTATCTCATCATGGAGTCATTTTTAGTTGACTGATGAAAGTCGTTTCAGTCTGAGCAACGTTTCTCAGTGCCAGTTGATATGGGGAAAGTATAGGGATTAATTTTACTAACATCAGGGGAAAAGATTGTTGGGATGGTCCTAGAATGCTTGTGCAAGGAAATTTTATATTTAGTGGACGAACAGAATCTTATATTTTCTGCCGAGAATTGCTTACGTGTGGCCATTAGTGCCACTTTATTTTTGTAGATGACAGTGCACGTTCTTTTGCGACATCTGATGTTGAAGAGATTCTAGAAAGTAAAGAGATTTGCAGAATGGATTGGCCTGCATGCTCCATGATTTAAAACGTATTGAGCAGGTGTGCGTTATTTTGGGTACAAGCCTAACAGCAAAATCATATAATCCGGAGAACACCAGACAGTTGAAATATATGCACCTTGAAGAGTGGCAAATATTACACTAAGAACACTGCAGGATAAGTTGGTATCCACTATTAACAGACAGTAACACTCAACCATTTCAGTTAGAAATAGACCTATTGTGGATTATGGTTCCCAGTGTGGGCGGAGCGTACCTGTCACCGCGCTCAGACCCATGTGGTCTATCTCGACGAAAACCAGATGTAAAGGATTCTGCCTGTGTGTTAATATGGAACTTGGCTTCAGCGACGCTGAGTGTTGTTGTTTACCTCGGATATTTTCTGTTTAAAAATCTTGATTTCGGCTTCGGTAATACGAGGTGTGCCGTTGTTTTCTAGGATTTTTATCTTGATTATATATATATATATATATATATACTTTCAGTCTAATATTTTAACTTGATGATTTAATTTTTGTAAGATTAAGTTTTTGTTTTATTTAAGTTGAAATACAGGAAAAGATAAACTTAAATTCCAGTATTTTTTGAAGAACAACACCCACACAGAATACCAGTATCTATTATCACATTTTATTTTAGGACCTATCCCTTACTAAGGGATTATGGTTTGTTGTTCTTTCTCATGGCCACAGACAATGTTTTTTACTAACGCCATTCTGTCAATAAAGCTTTTTATTTTCTGTTTCATAATTTATGGGTAAAATTTGACACATGGGGTTGTTATACTTTAATCAATCTTCAACTGATACATTGTGCCTCTGTACTGTGAATTTTACGTAACTCAGTTGATTTTTTTAATTACAGCACAATTTGAAAAGTTCCTTAAAGTTCGCCCATTAGTGTATATGCATATTGTGAAAATTTCGCTGACAGCTGAAAAGTCGGCTTCTTTTCATGGATAGGACAACCGCGTTCAAATACACATGTGAACCCCTAAATAATGTGAGGTTCTGTCTTCTGTCATCACCCCGGCAACTTTTGACACTGTGAGAAAAAACCCACTCCATCCACAAGCCAAAAGTAATTCGAGGGTAAAGAAGGTGATTACCCCTCCATCCCAGGAGACTGGAGAGTGCAGAGGAAGTCGGTTGGAAAACATTGGAACTTCCTTGTGAATGAATATACAGTAATTAATAGTTGAGATGTAGATAAACCAAATATTTATATTTTTACAAATCTCAAGCTACCATTTAATTTATCAAACGTCACGATAATAATACACTCTCACTCACACACGCATGGACGTTTATATACATACACCCCCACATATATATATATATATATATATATATAGCTAAATAAGCAAATATGTAAAACCTTTTTAACTCTGATATCTTTTTCAATTCCTACTATTAGCTCACACTCTCTATATATTTATCTATTTATCCTGGTGGAATTTTCAATCGTTAATAAAATACATTTTAAAGCCTTTAACTGAGCTGAAATTTGATACACATGATTATTTTGGAAGACAATACAATAATTTGATTAGAATTAATAAAAATTAAATGATTAAAACTAATTATTTAAAGAATTACAAATACAGCCACGTTGGCGACTTGTGTCAAAACTTGAAAAGATTTTTTACTCACGTTTTAAAGCATTCAGTTGAACTGAAATTTTATATACACGATTGTTTTTGGATGACAATACGATATTTTAATGATTATTAATAAAAATTAATTACCACTTAATGTTGTGATTCTGTAATATGTATATACATATTTATTATAATTGTAACTATTTAATAAAAGGCAGCTAATATAAAATTTTTCGTTATTGACCAAGAAGGAATTGGCTTAATTTTTTTTTTATAATTACTTGTTTAATGCCATCAGAAGAAAGAAATTAACATTAAACACACCAGTGTATAATAAGTCAAGCAAGATACATGTTATGTAAGAGCTTTGAAAGTATTAAATAGCGTGAACCATACTTTTCACTAATATATGAAAATAAAAATTGGTGAGTTCAGAAATGTTTATGGGGCGAGAAGAAAGTTTTACATTGAAAAAATAATCATTTTTAACTTTCCAGAAAATCACATATTTCTTTCTGTTGTTCCTCTTTCTTTCTAAAACGATCTCCTGTGGGTTATTTTATGCCACCAAAGAGAAATAAACTATCGTGTGAAATTTTACAGAACAAATAAAATTGAAAGCAACAAAATTTGAAAAATGGAGGAAAAGAAAGAATAGTTAGAGCAAAAAATTTATAAGGTGATAACATTTTTTCAAATTTGAGTAAGAAAATCTAATATTCACGAAAGAGGAAAACTGTATGATGTTCTAATTATAAAATGTCTTTCCATTTCTTCTAATTTTAGTAAGGAATCAGCTAAATCAGTTTTTTATTGTTCATTCACCTAATTCATTTGCTTTTCAAAAAAGTAAAAATGTATATTAAACGGGAATTAACACATTCGCTTCCAGTAAAATTGGTATATTTGTCCTCAGAAATCACATAACAAAATAATGTTTTAATTATTTAAAACATTCCTTATATTTTAGTAGTAAAACTAGGCATATGGAAAAACCTTTCATTTTCATGTTTAGTGTTTTCTAGTAATTCTAATATCTCGGCTTAAGTCAATTTTTTTATTTACTTTCCTTTTCTAAGGCTGAAAAGCCCTGCAATAATTATGTCCTGTCCCAAAATTATGTGATGATTATTAATCCTAGAAACACTAGATTTTCCAGCTTCAACTGCTGCAGCAATATCCCTCGCAATCATAGAAGTATGCTGACTAAGGATAACAATTCTAGATCTTTTCCTCGGAGTGATGTCCGTTTTTTAAATACACAACAGAAGGAGACAATTTACACAAGCGACGACATCTTACAGCAACTGAAGCACCTTTGAAGGAAAACATTATCAACATTGTCATGATCAAGTGGTCAAACCGGTTTAGACTAGTAAAGGGCAGACACGCGTTGTGTAAGAAAATGCGGTTGAAGCTAGTTTAAGGCAGAAAATCCCCGAGAAAGGCAAAATTTTCCAAAAAAATATGTTTGTCCCAATTAATTTGCACAGTACTGTAAAATATAAAAATAATGCTTCATTAATATATGTCAAAAACTTCTTCGTTCAACCTCCAAAGACGCACTAAAAATAAAGCATATTAAACTGCTGGCCACCGTAAATGCAACACCCTGAAGGAAGCAAGCAAAAACATGAAATTTACAGCATGCAATAGCGGAAGTGAGATATGCAAATGATTAGAATTTCAGCGCAGACACACATCACGCGCGCCTGTGGCGCCACCTCAAAGCTCTATTTAATGCTTAGAGATTTCGATGATTTCAAGTTTGGCAATTGTGTTTTTCTTGTGGTTTTTTCAAAAAACGATCAGTTATGTCTCGTAGAAAACAGCGATCAGCTTTTGATCAAGTATCCAAATTCAACAGAGGAAGGATGGTGGCCTACCGAGATTGTGGAATATCTTTCAGGAAAATCAGTAGTCGTGTTGGACGAAACCAAACAACTGTAATGCGGATCTGTGATCGTTGGATGCAGGAGGGTCCGACGGTTCGACGTGGTTGATCGCATCGACCTCAGTGCACCACTTTACGTGAGGACAGGCAAATTGTGCGCATGGCAGTGACGGATCACTCAGTCACATCACGAACCATAGCACAGCACATTGAGTCTGTAACGCATCATTCAGTGTCTGCGTGTACCATTCGACGCCGTTTACAGCAGAGTGGTCTGTCCGCAAGTCGTTCATTGCTTGGTATACCCTTGACGCAGAACCACAGAGGCCTCCGCCACCAATGGTGCGATGAAAGAAGGATGTGGGTGGCAGAATGGAATGAAGTTGTCTTTACTGAAGAGTCACGCCTCTGTCTGCAACATCACGATGGTCAGATTCGAGTCTGGAGACACCGTGCAGAGAGGATGCTGAACAGCTGCGTTATGCATCGCCACACTGGTCCTGCACCGGGTATTATGATATGGGGTGGTATTGGATATCACTCTCGCATTCCTCTAGTACGCATTGCCGGTACTTTAAACAGCCAGTGCTGCATCTCCGAGGTGTTGGAGCCAGTTGTCCTTCCTTACCTTCAGGGCTTGACCACAGCCATATTTCAACGGGATAATGCACGACCACACGTGGCACGCATTGTTCCAAGGTTCTTTGTCAATCACCAGATTGAATTGCTTCTCTGGTCGGATCGCTCTCCGGATCTTTCGCCGATAGAAAACTTGTGGTCCATGGTTGCTCAACGATTGACCCAGATTACACCCCCATCTGCCACACCAGTTCAACTGTGGAAAAGTGTGGAAGCTGCTTGGTTTGCTGTACCCCAAGAACACATCCAAAGTCTCTTTGAATCAATGCCGAGGCGTGTGGCAGCGGCGATCTCCAACAATGGCGGTTACTCTGGCTACTGATTCTGTCTGGAACCACACTTCACAGAAGTCTATATATTTAATCACTTGATACTTGGTCAACATGTTATCTACGAAATAAATTTTGTTGGGCTATCTCTTGTCTTTCTTGGTGTTGCATATATGGTGGCCAGCAGTGTACTTATCCTAGTAGATCATCGTCCCAGAGTAGCGCCGGCATACGAGGTAGCTTCATGCTGACTCGCCTGCACATCCGTGGCAGCGAAAGCTTTCTTTGGCCATCTAAGAAGCAACCCAAGAAATTCAAAATAAAAATATGCACCAACCTTTAAATAGATTTAAATAACAATTTATCTCGAAATATGTGGATTATTGTGAGTATAAAGGAAAGTGTTAAATCTTTATATTTTGAAGGGTGCTTTAAAAAGTTCTACTGATTTAAATCCTAATTTTGATATGTGTATTTATATATCTTCTATTTAATCTGTATTAATTTGGTAAAATAATAATTATTCAATAAATTAGATATCCCCTAACATACATATAAAAGAAAAACATATTTATCCTCATTGGACTTCATCCGAAAAGAAAAACAATATTTGTTTATTTTTTATATATTTTCAATTTTTTTTCAGTATTTATATAAATTCAAGTTCAAGTGTAATAACTTTAACAGGAGAATATTAGTATTGTATCATTTATCTGAAAAGGAATATTCCTTTTTTTTATTATTTGTAAATAGTCAGTTTGCCAAAAGCACTTTCTATACGGAATCAACAAAGTAACTTGGAACTGAAAAATATTTTATACTACTGAGATAAAACACCAAACATATTACAAAGGAAGTGCTTGACAACGTATACGTTGCAAAATTTTATGGTGATCCAAAAGTAAATATCATGAAACAGACCAATGCCAGGGAAAATAACTCACGAAATTGCTTCAAATATTTTATTTAAGACAGTACTAATATAAAAGATGAAAGAAACTTGGGAACACAAAAACTTTTATTAGGAATTTTCTTTATTTTAACTTTATTGTGTGTGAATCTTCTTTATTTTAACTTTATTGTGAATTTTCTTTATTTTAACTTTATTGTGTGAATCTTCTTTATTTGAACTTTATTGTGAATTTTCTTTATTTTAACTTTATTGTGAATTTTCATTAATTAAACTTTATTGTAAATTTTCTTTATTATATACTTTTATTGTGTCTCCTTCTCAAATAAGTAGTAAAAGAAAAAAACTTTTACCTTTAAAACTAATGAATGCTAAATTTTTCATTATATCTTTCAAAAAATAAAAAGAATATGACAATAGAGATAATTAAACAGTTATGATAACAGAGTGATCATAAAATAACTGTGGTGATAAGAGCAATGATAAACTACTAGTGTTGATAAGTGTGATGATAAAAATTGAAGATAAAATAACAGTGTGATGACAAAATAACACAAATAATGAAAATTATTTGCGTATAATTTTAGATTAATTTCCTTAATTAATTTCCATTTCAAAATATAAATTTATTTGATAACAATACTTATTTGAATCTTACGTACAAAATCTTACAAGTTTTTTTTTCTGGTTAGAGATATGCAAAAGTTTCTTAAATAATAAGATATAAAGGTGTTTAATTTTTTAAAAAAAATGTCCTCTCTCTTATTATATTTTCAGTTTTATTTTGAAGTTTTCGAATTTAGCAACAGTAGTTGCATAACAGGATATTTTCCTCCACTTCCAACTAAAAAATATACATTTTTATCGTATTTTTATTAGGTGATATTTCTTAATATTATCAAATAATATCTGTAATTAGATGAGTAGATTTTAAAATATAACGATAGATGCAAATACTTGGATTTTCAGCACTTATTTAACACATGTTAAATAATTTCGCTACTAATTGATTGAATTATTATTTACGGCAAGCTCAAAAGCAAAATTAGATATATTGGTAATGGGCCATAGCATTTTGAACCATGTCACGTCACGAGTACGTCAAATGAAAGAGAACTCTCTTTCCGAACTCCCACATCCCATCAGAATGAGAAATTTGTACTTCTACAGATTTAACGTGCTTCAAAGCTCCTTACACTGATCTTCCCTGGCACTAGGATTTGAACCCACGAATCTACAAAATAAATTTGCTGATATATC
The DNA here is from genome assembly GCA_019973955.1 of Trichonephila inaurata madagascariensis. Lineage (NCBI taxonomy): Eukaryota > Metazoa > Arthropoda > Arachnida > Araneae > Nephilidae > Trichonephila > Trichonephila inaurata. The sequence continues at coordinate 121,589 of BMAV01019598.1, forward strand.
AAATCGTGTTCATGATGTACGAAATCAATTATCAGTTTCCAAAGCAATATTTTTTAAAAAATAGTAGTTTAAAGGTATTCAAAAGGAATTAACACATTTTTTTTTTTCGAATATGTAAATGTTTAATAATAAAATTTTTTGGGAGGTTTCCCTGGTATATTTCAAACAAAAGAACATTGTAACGCCCGTTATACTTTCAAGACTGAAATGTAGATACCCCCACGTTATAGATAGATTTGAAATGGAAGTTCAGACTTGCAACACACTGTTCTTTCATCAGAGAGAGTTTGGATTCCAATGAGTAAACGTCTCTCTTCTCACCATCCAATTCTGGATTATGTTTAAGTTAACTTGTTTTAATTTTTCCTTCTAGATGTTTACTTTTAATTGTCTTGTTCTGTCTTCGTATCCGTCCTTTGTAACTGTTATTAAATGCTTATGTTAAATGTTATGCATTAACTTTTTATGTTGTTAAATGTATTAATTTACCCTGAGATTTTGTTGGTTACTTTTGGTTGTAACCCAGTTAAGTCATAATGAATGGTTACACGATACGCATTTTTTCTTCTAAAAAGTTTCAAGTAAAAAAGGATTAAGAATTTTTTCATCTAATTTAATTTGTTAAATAAATGTATACTATTCTAAAAAAAGAGCGTAAAACAATTATTCTTTATTATTTATTCTATGGGCTTTGATTCTTTAATTCTTAATTATTTTTTTTTAATTTTTATATAAAATATTCTGAACAATTTATGTGTATCTCACCAAACTATATATCTTAAAATAAATATTCTTTTCAAACGAAAAATTTACTTTGTAAATTTATGAGCGCATATCTAGAAAATATGATGCGTTTAACATTCATATATTTTCAGTTTTAATAAATCTCAAAAGTTATTTTAATGCATAAACTGTTTATAATCTTTTGAAAAATACGTACTTGTATCAAAGATGCGGAAAATTTAGATCAAAGTTACATCAAATGTAATTTTTACTGAGAGTTTTCTGAATAAACTTTTAAATATTATTCCTCACTAAAAATTCATATTTTTAACACAGCAAAAATAAAAATAAACATTCCAGTCAATATTTATTCAACTGTCCATCGTTTCTTTATCAAAAAAAGTTTAAGAGAAATAATAACGAGATATTTTTGGGGTAATTGGTCTTTATCTCAGATTAAATATGAAACTGAAATCACATGTCCGCTTTAAAGTATATTTTCCAACTACTGGAAATATTTTCAAGACCTAAGAATTCTGCAACAAATATCGGCTTCGTCAATTCGTCGACGTCTGCTGCATCGTGGGTTGCGTGCAAGGGTGCCTTTATACAGGATCCCCTTCACGGCAAACCATCGACGGCTCCGTCTGCAATAGGCATGTAAGAGGCCCGCGCCTCTCTCGCGAGTACCTAGATGTGTGGGGGAAGAGAAGAAACACTCGGCATGATTCAAATATAATCTATTTATTTCAAAACACTAAGAACAGACACAATTTCAACTAATAAAATTCAGAGAATGTCTCAATGAAAATCGTGAAAGCGGAACAACGACAGTAACACGAAAGCAATTAGTCGACTAACAAACTGCATCCTCAAGTCAGGGATCTAACTTATTATCTGTTTTAAAATTTTAATCTTAATTCAATTTTTAGTAAACAATCGTCCCCTTTTAAGGTTTCCTTCTAAAAATTTCAAAAGCTTTTATAATTCAAATATTACCCCTTTAATTTTCAACCCCCACCTGTCTCCGCCCCTTCCTCTTCTCCAAGAAAAACCCCCGCTTATTTTTATAATAAGTTAATTTGCATATCACAATTCTCTTCTTCCAAAGGGGCTGGGTTGGGGAAACGTTCTTTCAATAATGTTTTTTGAATAATTCATTTTTTCAGATGAACCCCATGCTTCTTTTGGGGTGACCACGGGGGGCCGAAATTCCCGTGTTCCCCCGTGAACCGGGCCTTCAAGAGTGCGTTTATCGAAGGGACATAGGGGCCTAACCCCCGGAGGTTTGGGGGCGTTTTCCCGAATCATGGACGATCCCAAATTTTCTATAAGTTGAGGGTAATCTCAATAGCAACAGGTACTTCCGTGAAATGCTACAGCCCGAAGTCATTCCCTTCCCCTTTAAAGGATTTTTCCCTGGGGGCTATCTTTCAGCGGGGTAAAGCCCTCCCAAAGTTGTTTCGGCCTTCCCCTCAATCCCAAAATATGCAACTTTTCCCCTTGGGCCCCCTTTTTTCGCCCGATATGTCGCCTATTGGGGCACGGGGGGTTTGGTTTGGGCGAGGGGCTCGTTCGTGATTCGCGTCCTGCAGCTTCAAAAACGAAATTCTGCTCCGCATACAAGCAATGGAATTCTCCAAAAAACAGACATTCAAACCCCCTTTTACTCCATGCCACGTCGGATAGCAGCATTTTTGCAGCGCTGGGGGGCTATACCAAAATCTGATTTCCTTTTAGTATTGTTTTTTTGCTTTGAAAATTTCATCATTTATTTGTGCTAATACAAGTCGTTAGTGAATTAAATTTCATTTATTTCTGATGATTTCTTCATGGTGTTGTACTTTTTACAAACAGCAGTTTATATGTTCCGTCTCTGTAAAGAAAAATGTTTCCAGATGATGCACATATATGTATTTTTGAATCGGTATGATACAGTGTGGTATTTGTTAATACAAATCTCTGACTTTAAACTTTAATTTTTGTATTTCCATAAAATCAATGATGCCTAAAGTTTCAATAATTTATCAAATACGCATTTTTTACACAAAGGATTGTCTTAAAATTAGAGGAATATTCCAGTTATAAACATCAATCTTTACTCCTATTGAACTCAATTTAGGGCACAAGTAAGAGCAATTAGGGCTTAATAATACACACAACAAGGTCAAATTATAAAAAAATAGGATATATTTTAAAATTATTAAGCAAATATAAGGATCGTAAGAAATATTTTAATAACTACCTAATTTCTGAAAAAATATCCGTAATAATTACTAGATGGAATATTCATTCTTATCACATAAAAATTATGAAATCTATTTATCATACTACTGAAAGTTATATTTTTATTAAAAAAAAATCTTATCAGTACTTCTCAAACTTTCGACATTTGCGACCTATAATATTCAATCATAATTTTTCATCACACCCCTCTCCCCGCCTCCATAGAATAACAATGTTGTAAATTCAATAATACTATACTTGGCGCTAAAGCTACAATACGACTTTAACCTCTTAAGTACCACCGGCGTGTATAACATTTCCCTTAGCCAAAGCGTTCATTGCAGCAAGCGTATATATACGTCTTTGCAAAGTACGATCTTCCCTGTCTACTGCTATTCATAAAATTATTCTGAAGATTTTGGAATGCAATAAATGGAACTTGACAGTGTTTGCAAAGGATTTACTTATTTCAGAGGAGTTTTTATACTGATTTATTCCTTTTCACCCCCAATGCATCACATACCCACCCCTAAGTGGAAAAAAGTGGCATTAAGGAGCGAGTAACTTTTAATAGGCAGTTAAGAGATTAATTATAAACCGTTCAAATTACCAAGATAAGTGTTAATTTTTGTAATAGTATTATATATGACAAGCCCATGGGGTCAATGGTAATTATTAAACTTGTTCTTAACTCTTAGTGTTGTTAAATTAATTATAAAATACATTGTGCAGTATTGATACATTTATAAGTGCATTATATCAATGCAAATATGTATTTTATGTTTTATCATGTCAGAATGTATTTTGTTCGTTTACTTTCAATAAATTAATAGTTTTTATTTTTAAAAAGAATGATTTGTTTTCGACTTTTCAATATGCTCGTGCTCTCCTCATAGAGTTATCACACAATCCACGGCGGCGCGCACCACAGTTTGAGAAACGCTGTTCTAACTGCCTAATAGCCGGGGGGGGAGGGGGAAAAATGTATCTAATCCGGAAAATTAAACAAAATAAAAAACAGTTTGCACGTTTAGCCTCGATAAGTCACCCGATTCTTTTTAAGATAATAATTTTAAAAAATAATAAAATAATTCACAAAACAGCTGATAGGTGGCGTTTCGTACATAAGTGAAAGAAAAGACACACAAATAGCAAAAATAATGTTACCAAATCATTTATTACAGCAGTATGTGTTCCACATGTCCACCACCACAGGGCATAACACATTGCAGGCGTGTCAAAAATCCAGCAACGGCAGATTCAGAATATCTGGCAGTATACATGACAGCTCTCGGAGGATCGCATGCTTCAATTTCGACAGATTGAATGGACAGAATCAACACACCTGGTTTTTTGAATATCCCCAAAGCTAAACAGTCTACTGGTGTGATACCTAGAGATCGAGGAGGTCATGGAATCTTGCAACGTTTGCTAATGATTCTATCTTCCCCGAACGTCTGTATCAAGAATTCCTTGACTGGGTAAGCAGTGTGACTTGTCGCTACATCTTACAAAACGTAACAGTAGAGACCGGATCTTTTTCACACAGTAGCTTTTAATAACCTTGAGAATTAACTGTCATCTTTTTTTCGCCTATTTACTGCACACTGTGTTTCAGAGAAGAAGGGTTCTATTATGAAGGAACTTGTGAACCCACACCACACTGTGACTTGGGGAAAATGCAGTGGTTTCTCTGTGCACTCATGGATTTTATGTCGCCCAGATGGGTATTAACATCGCCATGGAGCGGAAAATGAGCATCATCTGTCCATAAGATGTTAAAGGAATCTTTTTTAATTTTGGAAAGAGCCTACCTTGCACACACACACAAATGCTTCTCTCTCTATGGTATCCGACCATAAAAGTTCATGGTAAGACTGTAATTTGTATGGATACTGATTAAGAACTCCATGAAAAATATTGCGTATCAAGGATGGAGGTAAGCTCAAACGTCTGCCACCATCCCGTTCACTGCTAGTTTCTGCAGTGGATTCTAACGTTAAAAGTTTCCATTTCGGCTGCAATGCGCACTCCGAATATGTCAGACTTGGTCGACAGGACCTTATACAATCCTTGAGCAATCAAGTTTTCAATTCGCTGAACAAGCTTTATGAGGACTGGCACTGTTGAAAGCTCTCTCTTTTCCAGTCTCCACATTTTTCTGCAGTCGGAATTTACGTAGTGCAACAGTCGCTAATTCGTCGTTCATGTAAAACACCTTCACCAACAAAGCTTTATTTTTTCCCAATTAGCATCCTTTTTCACTTTGTTGAAATGCAACGGAGAACAGGATCTGGTCAAAAGCATCAGTTTTCATAATCGTTTGTCTCATTTGCCTATTTCCAACTAAGTCATTTGCATAACAGTCATCTGTCGGCTGTTTTTCGATTTTTTTTTCCTTATCTTAAAAGAAAATCCCTTATCTTATCGATGCTAAACTTCCGAACCATTTTTATTTTGTTTAATTTTCCGGCTTTTATAAGTTTTTATAGTTTAATACGAACTTTTCACCCACCCGATATATTAGCACAGATGAAATTTTGAATATAAAACATGATTGAACATTCACTAAAAATTATATATTTTAACAAAATAGAGCATTATTTAATTTGTATCTCTATTTAAAATGAAAATTTTATAGCTGATTTTACTTCATAAAACAGAAAAAGAGCAACAAAAAAAAAAAAGAAAAAGAACCCGAGAATTATCTATTCAGAAATATATGTTTATCCATTTCTTAAATTGGTTTTACAATATTTTAATTTACAAGAAAGCGATGAAAAAATTAATATTTCTTAAAGTTCATTTGAATTATTTTACACATATTTCTATAATTTAAAGGTAAAGTTTAATATAAAAATATACGAGGCAGATGAAAAGATATATTATAAGTTTAAAAAATGGTTTATGATTAGAGCTTAGAAATAAATTAGACAGATAAACATGAATTATTTTTCTTAGACTATTTAAAAAGTTCATGTAGAAAATACTTTAAAAATTTTTTGTATCCTACTGTTTAAAAAGAAACTTATTGAACAATTAAAAAGTTAAAATAGAATTATGCACAAAAATCAACATATAAAAATATGTGTTGGTGAACAATTTGTTAAGAAAGAAATGATTACATGCGTCTTCACTTCAATGTATTGATTCAAACCCGGGTAGAAATATTCGGAACAGAAAAAGCAAAGGAAACGAACAAAAACAACAAAAGGTTTGATAAAATCTGGTTGTAGCGTTCGGAAACAACAAAGGCGAAACATATCTTCTTGATGCATTTTTGATTGAAAAAGAAAAGGAAATTTGTTTTCAGCAGAAGTGTTTTGTATTTTCAATCCGACTGTTCATTTTGTCTATCAAAAGAATCTAGTTTATTTTTTCCTTCTTGTCTTTGTTTATATGCATTGCAGTCTTCAGTTTCCAGCTTAAAATCACAATAGAAACTTGCTGCTATGAAGTAATATTTTATTTATACTAAATAATTGCATTATCAAATTCATGTGCTTATAACAAATGATTTGAAAACAAACATTTTCATGTCAGAGTGTATTTATAACTAAATCTGTTGAAACTTTTGGAGAATTTATTTCGTATGCTCATGGTTTTCGGTGTCAATTTCATTTCCGAATAACGTTAAAAGTAATATTTTTAGAGTCCTTTTATGTTCCTAACAAATAATTTGATATGTCATCCCTAAGTTATGCCTTCTACTTAGAGTCCCTAGAGGCATGAATATATTGCCAGTATTTAAATTTAAATTCATTTTTGTCCTTATAGTATCTTTTCTCCATATCATACAATTTTCTCAACAAAAGAAAAATTAAATTGAATTTAAAGTAAAATGACCTTCTAAAAGTAAACATTTTTACTTTGATATTTCTTGGAAGTAAAAGTAGAATTTCTGCAAGAAACATACCGCTTTCATAGCCACTATAGGGTTGGATTTAACTGCGCCTGTTTTTAGGCGAAGAGTTTGGTTTCGTAAAACGTTTGTCAAAACGTTGACTGTGCTGATAGAAGCAGTCATCAAAACTTAATTACAGTAATTAAATAATGGTTGAATGTACATTTTATATGTGTTTATTAAAGTTTCTCTGTTACAACCCCATTGGCAGCCTACCAGACGTTTCAAAATTAGAGGTCTCCTTTCAGTTTTTTTTTATGTAAGAAATACGATCATTCCAATTCAGACGCAAATCAAGTTTGCATCCCTAATAGGTAACGTTATTGCTAACATAGAATACTTCAATACGATACAGAAAGTGGGGTAAAAAAGTACTTTCTATTCAAGGTAAAATATTGGCAATTCGTTTTGTCTAGGTTTAAAATCATGCTATTCCTGCACGAAAGATGTAATCTTCCAAAGGCATCATTAAGAATAGAATTCAGGTTTTGCTCGCAATTCTTTGGAGTGTAGCTCCAGAAAACTAGATCGTCAACGATCAATGTAGTCCAGTGCTTCTCAAACTTTCAAAGTTTGCAACCCAATATTCAATCATAAATTGCATCGCGCCCCCTTCCATACAATAACGATGCATTAAATTCAATAACGCTATACTTAGACGCTGAACCTAAAATACGAATTTAACCCCTTAAGTACCCCCACGTATATAAACGCCTCACTCAGTCAGTGTTTTAATTGCCCTAGACGTATATATACGTCTTTCCGAAGTGATATCTTTTCTGTGAACTGCTATCAAGAAAATTATTCCGAAGGCTTTAGAAAGCAAAAAAATGTGCTTGACAGTGTTTGCGAAGGATTTACTTATTTCGGATTAATTTTGATTATTTATTCCTTTTCTAACCCAATCAATGCACCACATTCGCTTACCTATGTGCTAAACGCTGGCCTTAGGGAATGAATCGCGTAATTTTTTATCGGCATTTAACCCGCGATCACTCGCCCGGGGTATTCTGTACACCCCAGCAACAAGAAAATCCTCCTAGGATTCTAAAAAGAATGCACAGAACCCCTATTTTGTCTGTAGCTGCACATTTTAGGTCATTGAACCTTCAGGCCTGATGCAATCCCTCTTTCTCGAATGATTGGAATGTAATGACCTTCAAAAGTTTTTTTGGGGGGGCTGAGAACTCTCGCGAGAAGTTGAGCATTTATATACAGTCTGCTCTGAATGTTTGGAAAATTATTAAAATATTATTTTTCTACTTTCTAATATCATTATCTCATTAATTATAAAGTATATTTATTACTGGTATATACGTTTTACTGTTTTATGAAAAAATAAAAAAATTATGTGTTTTAAAATGAAAATTTTGTATGTTTAGTTTAAATTGATGTTAGTCTCATTTGTATGCAATAAATTTAATAATTTTATTTGTATAACACAAAACACATCTTGTACTTTATAAATATGTATCATAATGACTTAATTTTATTTTCATAATTAAATACATGTGTTAAAAGTTTGGGGTGTTCTCTACACCCCGCGAGTAACGACGGTAGCAAAAACAGGCGCGAGTGACCACGGGTTAAGGGATTAATTATAAACCGTGCAAATTATCAAGATAAGTGTTAATGCTGGCATATAACTTTATATGACAAATCCATGGAGTCACTGGTAATTATTAAACTTGTCCTTAACTTAGTATTGTTAAATTAATTATAAAATAGTTTGTGCAGTATACTGATACATTTATAAGTGTATTATAGTGTAAAAGAGTATTTTATTTTTTGTTATTCAGAATGTATTTATTTGTTTACTTTCAGTAAGTTAATAATTATTTAACATAATCTTTTGTTTTCGACTTTCAATACGCTCGCGCCCCCTCGTAGGGTTATCACGCCCCCGTAAGAGGGCGCACCCCACAATTTGAGAAACACTGGTGTAGTTTTAATGACAGGGTCGAGACCTAAAAGTATCAGGCAAATAGCTTATATAAATATCAAATAACAAAGGGCTCATTACAGCGCCCTGGTAGAGATCAGTTTTTTTATCTAAAAGGGGCATGTTCTTGCCGTAGGAAACCTAATGAACCTTTTATTGATGAAATTTTTGATCCAGGTCAGCATTTTGCCTTCTTGTTCAAGGGAGTGGTGTTTTCAATAAGCTTTGAGAGATAAACTGTCATAGGCAGATTTTAAGTCCGCAAAAACTGCCAGGATGGACTTACGATTATCTAGGGAGTCCTTTACGTCTTGACTAAACTAGATAACTCGCTGAGCTGTACATTTATAAGTTTTAAAACCCGGCTTCTGCAGGAGATAATAAATTATTATACTTCCAAAAAAAATCCAACTGAATTTTTAAATATCGCCTCCTCGTATTTTTTATGATAGTTATTAAGTTTAAATTATGTGCGCTCCGTTATCATACCGCAAATGTATTTCGAAAACAAATCAAGTAACGGATGGAACACTACAAGTAAAGACAGCTTAAAATATTTCCTTATGTAATATTAAAATAAAATTTATATAATGGCATATTTTGTAAGCATTAAATACATATTAATTTAAAAACCGATACCAGAAATGTGATTTTACTAAACCAAACTTTAGTATCGCAATCAATAATTTCTTCAAAAAAATTTTAAAGAGCGATAAAACTATCAGAGATATATATTATTGAAATTTATAACTTAATTTCGATTAAAAATAGTACCTATAAGAGAATTATCTCAACAAAAGATAAGATCAATTAAAAAATAATTTGCAAAGATAAAGAAATTTCAAAAAAAATTTTATATGTTTCACACATTTTCTTTTTTTTATTATTATTATTGTTTGTTTTTTTTTATTTATTTTGCAGAAAAAGTTCCCGAAATAATTATTATTGTATTATGTGTATCTTTCATGATTTTATCTTACATAATTTATCAAACAACCATCGAGTGTTCTTACGGAAAAAGCATTGAAGAGCTCAATGTTGATACTCTTAAGTTTTTATTTCTTAACACACAACTTACTGGAAAGTACCAGTTTTAAATTTTTATTCGAAATAAAAAATTTCTATTAATCTTCTACATTTTTATAGTCTGATTTTGAGAAATTAATTTATTCTCTAATTTCTTGATTTATAAAAACATAATTAACCTGACAGTCCATATGCAGGGTATGTCATATACCCACCATCCACTTTTTTCAATGCTTCTTCTAAACTTTTTTTGGAAAACGGATGGTTCCTCGTGTCACTAACTCGAAAATCATATCCTTTGAAGGGTCTTAGCTTGTAGATTTTTGGATACCGTCTCTTCGGGTATGTCATACCTTTCGCGTGAATTGCCGCTACAGTTATGAATACATAAGAACGTTAAAAACATTTCTTATGCTATGGCACATTATTGTAGTTATGATGAAGAAATGCGACATTTTAAATAATTTGATAGATACAGTATTTAATAGAGTAAGTACTACAGTGTTTTTCTGATGAAGAAAGTCTCTTTGAGATGATAATGAGGAAGAATCAAATGATGAAGTGTATCATAATAAGTATGATTCTTCTACGGAAATCGATCCAAATTTAGAAGAGGAAGACACTCTTGAAAACAAGTGCTTTATAGGGAGAGTCTATGTAACATTTTGGAAGAACGTAATTTTAAAACACAACTAGTATACATCGTATCCACCATCAGATGGATTTTTTTTCAAAAAAAAAACAAAGATGGAACAATAAGAGAAAATTTTAAAAAATCTAAAATGTTTGAATTCAAAGAATAGAGAAGTTTACTCTTCTATGGTTGGTTTTGTAATATACAACAATTGTTTCAGATACACTGAAAAAAATTGGAATTGTCTTCACTTTTCAACAATACATAGTGGTGGTGCAATGGATTCATCTGCAGTCCACATCAGGTTTGTTGAAATCTGAGATAATATTTTTCCATAATTAAAGTGAGGGATAAATTATCGTTGTTGATCAAACGACCACATAATGTTCAATAACTGGAAAATGTAATCGCTAGTGTATGACAATATTTCTGTGTTGTTGAACATTGCGGCGATAAATGTGCAAATTATTCTGTTAAGTACGCAGAAACCACCTATTAAGCATCGAACCAGACGCTGAATTCTGAAATACTTGAAATTCGATTTACAGAAGAATGTAAAGAATGTATAAATCAGCAAGAAAAGCTTCTACAAAATTTGAAGAAAAAATAAATAAATAAAAATCCAGTGGAAACAACGCACTTACTCGTAACGAAGGATAAGGGAGTGTATAAACGATGTATTGAATGCCTTAATAAAAAGAAAAGAAACAATAGATTTACGTGTGAAAAATGTAATAAGCAGTTTGTATTTCCTTTTTACTTCCTTTTTCACCTTTGTACACAAATTTTAGGGAAAAATAGAATGTAATAGAATCTTGGGTATGAGATATCCTGCGTGTTAAATCCCGTTCATTTTTTTATTGTGCGAGTAATGCACGGTTTATTAATATTTTAACATATGAAGGATAGCATCTACATTAGAAAAAAGAAATTGAATAAGAACTTTAATACACTGATGGACAAAAAAATTAGCGCACCAAGAAATAATTGCAAGATCGTAACGCAACTTAGCATGAAGGTACATGTCAGGGAAATATACAAATGATTAGAAATGCAGCGTGATTGCGCATTACGTATAGGCGGTAGAGGCGTTTAACGTCGTTCCCCGTGGAGTATAAAACAGGTAACCAAAGCTTGTTTAAATGTGCTGAATCGTATACAAAGGAAGAGCTGAGGTAGACATACCATTACGCCGTTTTCGAAGACAATATGAGCAGCTGTCGAAGTTTGAGAGGGGGAGTATCATCGGCATGATGGAAGCTTGGTAACCAGCTAGGCGAGTAGCTCGTTAATTAGGCCGCTCTGATTATGTTGTGAGGAGGTTTGGCAACCAGTAGATACGAGAGGTCATTTACACGAAGATCCGACTCAGGACGCAATCGCCGGACCAGTCGTCGAGAAGACCACCACATCGCAAGAAATGTACGCGTAGAGCCAACTGCTTCATCGGCCACCATCCAGGCAAAGGTAGCACCTTCACTAGAGGATCCTGTGTCTTCTCGAACCATACAAAGGCGCCTGGCTGAAGGACATTTGGGATCGCGGTGCCCATTATGTGTGCTGCCCTTGGCGCCCACCCATCAACGTCTCCGTATGGAGTGGTGCCGCGCACGAGGAAACTGGACTGCAGCGGAATGGCACCATGTCCTCTTTAGCGACGAATACAGATTCAATCTCAGCAGTGATAAAAATCGTGTTCGTCTGTGGAGACCACGTGGTGAACGCCTGAATCCTGTCTTTACTTTACAGAGACACACTACTCCTACAGCTGGTGTGACGATATGGGGTGTTATTGCCTACAATATACGTTTACCCCTAGTAATGATCTGTGGCACCATGACAACTCAGCGGTATGTCCAAAGTATCCTGCAACCACATGTGTCGCCACTCGTGCAACGGCTCCCAGGAGCCATTTGGCAACAAGACAATGCTTGGCTTCACACGGCAAGTGTGTCACAAGACTGTCTCCGCACTGTTACTACCCTTCTCTGGCCTTCCCGGTCCCCATATTTGTCTCCAATCAAGCATAGCTGGGATCATTTATGCGTCCCACGAATTTGAACGAACTAGAGGCAAGGTTACAGAAAATATGGAACGAAATGTCTCATCATACAGAACTTGTATGCTTCAATGTCCGATCGTATCGCATCGTGCATTCGCGCTATAGAGGGGGTTCAACAGGGTATTAAATCCTCCGTTCTTTTGCCTTCTTTTCTGAAATAAATAATCTTTTTTTCTTTGATTTTCAAATCCTTTACTTATATGAAAGTAGTCATTACGTATGTAAAATTTCGTTTCAGTTTGACGACTCTTTCTTGGTGCGTTAATTTTTTTGTCCATGAGAGTATATTATAAGGATTTTATTTTTCTCAACGCAACACTAATTATTAAAAATTAAAAATAAGAATGTGTTTCTCGTATAATTAATAAAATCATTCTAAAAAGGAAAGTCATTTTCCACTGAAATTTTCTTGTTTTGGGGGGAAGGAGGATAAACGAATTATATTAGTCTGGAAATCCACTTTTATTTGTGCTTCAATAAAAAAGGCAGAGTATATATGTTTTTTAAAAAATAAAATATTACACAAAAAATAAAATACCTAGCCTTACGCGAATTTGAGTAACGTTATTTTCAAATCTCGCCGATTCGTCTTTTGTTTGAGAAAAAATGTTAAAATTGGTGGAAATGGTAATGTGATTGAAGAAGTTGTCGATCTTGAAAGGCAAATAAATTTAGAATTCAATCGTGATGACGTTCAAGATTCCCTCAATAAGGAGCTGACAATTGATGAGCTCATAAAATTGCTTGAGAAGGACATTAAACAGCCTGAGTTCTTAGATATATTTAAATCTGAAGATCGAATGACATTTGGGAATTCGACAGATGACCTCAGTTTAACTGAAAAAAGGGTCTAAAACTTTTTAAAAAATATAGACTCTAAAGCTGATGGTATGCTTTCATCAAAGCAAGAATTAAAAATTTATTAGCATACTGTGAGACAATTTTCCGGAAGAAAAAGAAATCTTTGACCCAGCAAACTACTTCGTTAGATTTTATAAAACCTTCTACATCAAAATTACTTCGGTTTGCGATTTTTTATTTATGTGTTTAAGGGGTATCCGACTATTCTAAAATCATGATTTTTTTTAGGATTTTGTTTTATAGGCCATCTTATTTGCTTTATAAAAATACCAAGTTTTTTATTTTCCATTATCTAGAGCAAAAACTACAAGTGTTTTAGTAAAAGCAGATGCCATAATTTAACATAAGATGTCAAACTTTAAAATACGTTTTACTCGAATTGTGTTTCTTTCTAAAAGCTCAAACGGGGACAGTGATGGCTCAAAATGTTTTCCAAATAAATTAAAGAAATTTATTGTGTATGTTCTGTATAACAGAAAAAGTGTTTTAACCTGCAGATTGATCAATCACTGTTTTATTTAAAAATTTACAGTTCTTTATGTGAATATAAAAACAATGTTTTTTTAAAGCAATTTCATATAACAACTAAGATAAAGTTCTCTAGTTTTTGTAAAAATTAAAATATCTCTTATCCTGAAGGTCATTTCAAAAACAAATAGCGAAGTAATATATTAAAATTGAAAAGTTGAGAATTTGTTCATTTACTGTTTGTAAAGAGCGAGCCCCGTTTATGTCATTTTTTTGTCAATTTTTACTAATTTTTTTTTCTATTTTAGTAGGAATTATTTTTTTATTTTCTTAATTTAAGCCCTTTTACCTTAAAATATACTAAATAAATCTAAAAACCACAAAAAAATCTCCATATCTCCATTTTTTTTTATATTAACATTTTCTTTCGTCTCCGGCTCCACGTAAAAATAATTTACATGCAAAATTACATCCTGACTTACGAGGATAACCTTCAGTCCCACCTAGCGCGTAAGTTTGGGGTATTTACTGTAATTTCGCATGAAAAATAAATATTTTAACAGGTAAATTTCAACAAAGCCATGCATTCGATCACGTTTGGAACCATGATTTTAAAAAAGCGCATAAATGGATAATTTTCATGATATTTAGTGCCACTTAGATTAGAATACATGTATAAAATTGTTTTAAGGGCACATTTTGACAAAAAAAAATTATTTAAGTACACTATTTTGGCAAAAAATTTTTAGAATAACCTTTCTTCAAAATGTTCTCCTTTTATAAGAAATGCTTCTAAAATAATATTTTGTGGCGCGCGCGCGTGTGTGTGTGTTTATGTAAAGTAAAGACTTCATCAGGGAATCTGAACTATTTTCTTTTTTTGAAAAATTCAATTTATTTTCAGATTTACAAACAATTGAAATAATTATCGGCGTTTTTTGCTTAAAATTTTATCCCCTCTGTTGTCGTAAAACAGGGATAAACCCATTTCTAAGTTATATATTTCAAAATTTCTTTTTGAGCCATTATTCAGAGGTCTGAGATATACTCAGACAACGTATTATTATAATAGAAGCATTTTTCATAAAAGGAGAATATTTTGAAAATGGGTCCTTCTATGTTCATTTTTTGTCAAAATACTGTACTTAAATAATTTTGTATTGTAATATTATTCTTATACAATTTTATACTCATTTTCTAATCTAAGTAACACTAAATATCATAAATATTATCCATTTATACGCTTTTGCAAAATCACGGTTCCGAACGTAGTCGGATACCTTATAAATGTAGCTTTTTTAACTGTACTCTTTATATATATATATATACCGTAAAATCCGGCGTATAACTCGCACTTTTAACACAAAAATGAGATCGAAATTTACGGGTACGCGTTATACGCCGAGTATAAAAATGATAGCTTCAAAAATAAGAAAAGAGATGAGCATGAAAAAAATTAAACTTCTACATAGATTGGAATACTACATATTAAAGAAATGACATACCTATGAAATTAAAAAAGGGGGGTTCTGATTCTAATAATATACTATTTTTTTAAAATCGTGGGAAAATAACTCGAATAAGTGACTTTAAAACATAAAGTCATTGTACACGCACATTTCTGGTTCCCTTCGAAAAAGGAGGTGCGCTTTATACGGCGAATATAACTAAAAATTAAAAAATGGAGCTTGAAAGTATGGGTGCGCGTTATACGCTGGATTTTATGGTTCCAAAGTAAAGTAAAATAAAAGTGAAGAAGTACTAGAACCTACAGTGCTAAAGTTTATATATATATATATATATATATATATATATATATATATATATATATATATATATATATATAAACTTGTTTACTTTGATATATAAGATCTTAAAATGTGTGGAAGGGAACTGACAAGTTTTTGGTAATAACATCTTCAAGTTCCTTCTTTGACGTATATTAAACGATATAATTTTCTACAAAAAGTCTCCATTTAGGATGACTGATTATTTAATCGATATCAAATACTGTAAAGCCAACGTGAAGAGAATAAATTATCCATGTGACAAGCTATTCATCATATAGGATAATAGAAGATAGATTTCTTGGGGAAATGACATAAAATAAAATAATTAGTTCGGAATACTCACCAGGAAGTAAAAACAAACAAATAACTGCACTTCACTTCTTTTGGTATTTTAGCATTTTCCCTCAATTTTGAGGTGCGAAGAGGAATGTACACAAATAAATATTCGTAAAGAGTAATTAAAATAACTTATATGCCATAATTTAAATGCTATTTTGGTAATGATAGACAACTTTATTCATTACAAGTATTTTGTTTTGAAATGTATTTCAAAAACATTTCTTGTCTAATAATGGTTACTTTTCTATAAAAACAGAAGTTTTTCAAAATCATGAAGTAGAGTATTTCTCTTTAAGTTATGTAAGATATTTTATTTAAAATTGAAAAATTCCGTACGTGAACATAATTGTTTAAAATTTAATAAAAGTAAAACATTTTCAATACGCAGGTGTGTGAGTGAATCATTAGGATTTAATATTAATAAAATTATATATGCATAGTCAGGGTACTAATTTGAATAATGTAACTAATAACTTCGTAACTAAAAATGGTTTTGTACTTTTTCCTATAGAAAATACTTATGCAATGTTTTACTTTTTTTTCTTTCCCAGTTTATTATTAGAATAAAAGACAACGGGAGAATTTTTCTTATTTTCAAGCTTAAATATGGATGTAAACTTTTTAACTAGATATGATATTTTTATAAGAAACACTGTTTTTAAATTTAAATCACAAGTAGCTATAGCACACATTTAATTCAGTCACACATGCAAATATTTCAATAACACAGAGATTTTAAATATTTTTAAGAAACATATAAAATCACATTGAAATTTATTTCTTCCCCATATTGTATAAAGTTCAACGAACCTAATTAACGAGTCTTTAAATGTATAACCTTTTATATAAAATAGTTTTGCCTTAAAGGTATTGTTTCGATTGTATGGAATTTTCCACACAATCCAGATTATATGGATTTTCAATTTGTTCATCGACCTTCCTGTGATTTAATTGCATTTTTAGAAATGTACTTTAGTTTCATGATTAGTTATTTTTCTGGGTATGGGTAACTATTTTCGCATGATGTCATGAAAACCTTTTAATTATACATTATAGATTTTCTGTAGATAGGGTTCAGTAGCTAATTACATTAATTAAAATGTACTTTTTTTTCATTCCCAATTTGAAAGTTTCAGAGTTGTTAATGAAATGGAATCCAAGTACAGAGAACCGAGTCTGGAGCGACTAGAAAAGATGAAACAACAGGATAGAAGGTTCATGCAGCGAGCTTTCGTTGATCCCACAGTGACTCGTTCCACGATACCATTAGATGAATGGCGATCATTTACTCCACGAATGATTTCCAGACTCCTTGTGAAAGTAAATCTGCAATCCAAGCGACCTTTTCGTGTATTGCCTTTTTAACACCTGCTACGAACTTTCTGTACAGAATTTTAAAATAGTGTAAATACTTGTGGCGGTTGTATCTATATAAACGAGTGATAGCTTCTATGCTATAAAGATCGTTTTGGAAGGGTGGCTAAGATACTCGTTTTGGATCGGAAAATGCCCAGTTATAATCTTCCTTAATTGGTGACCCGTACGTGCAAAGAGAACCACAGCAGTTGTGGCGTCATCTATCCACCGCAAATGCAACCAAGCCATTAGACACATGACGCAACCAACAAAGCTCTCTCACACAAATGACGCTACCAACTAAGCCGTCACACACGATGACGCAACCCACAAGCCATCACACTCAAAACGACGCAACTGCTCACACGCTTATCACAAATATGGTATCTTTCATTCACCTATTCGCCGGAGAACTGGCAGGGGAATGTGTGGCGGTGGTATCTATATAAACCAGTAATAGCCTCCATGCTATGACGATCGTTTTGGCACGGTGGCTAAGATACTCTTTTCGGATCGGAGGGTGCCCAGTTCTAATCTTCCTTTATACTTGTAATTTATATCTGGATGTGTAATAGGTTTATATTACTCTGTAAATTATCGCACGAATTAATACTCTTGCATTTTGACAACTACTTTATTAAATGCACATTTTCTGCTACTTCAACTTGACTATCAAGATTAGGACACTTCAGGGACCACGTCTCAAACACAGAAATCATATTACACTGTCCTTTTAGATACAGAAAAAAAATGAACACGTTTTCACGTGACAGAAACGCCATCTATGGATGAGAACCTGAAATATACTCTATGTTGTATGTATTTTATGTTAAAATTGTAATACTCGCTAATAATGCAGTTCCTTACATTATAATGACGATGGAAACTTGGCGAAATGTTGGTAATAAGGCCAAGTTCGCATCATTTTTGGCAGCTAGGCGACTATGTTGGCGAGTTTGTGACCCTATGGATTCTTTTGGAAATTTCGGGAGAAATATACTAATATCACAATCTATGACGCACGTGGATTTTTCGAGAAAAATCCGTTGGCCTATAAATAGGGAGTAACTCACCAAAACTGAATTAGTTTTGTTTTGACTGTTGCAGAAAATTTTTGATTTGACCGTGAAGAGTCGACCAGCAGTTAGTGATAACTTCGGCTGTTGAATAGAACGAGAGAGTGCTTGTGAATAATCTTTAAACATATTTGTATTTCAGACACTGACAGTTGTGTCTGAGCGCCGTAAGTGTGAAGACCTTCTGAGATTTAGTAAACTAATTTGAGTTTGTATCCTGTATTTCATGGATTGTTTTCGACAATAAATTTCCATTGCTCTTGAAGAAATGTCTTTTTCTTTGCGACTTAAAGCATAAAACCCCGAAATTCAGATCTACGAAACACACCGAAACTTCTACTCCGAGTACATCGGACCCAGCCAGAAAGAAATGGAACGGGACAGATATGCAGAAAAAAAAGGTGTTTAGTGTTTTAGGGTTGAATCCTGGTTTGTTTGGGAGATAGGTGATAACCGCGTACGTTCGTGGTGGTTCTCAATTGAACAATACAATTCTACTCATGCTGTCACGTGACCCTTCGTACAGTAACGTCACACTTCGTCTGCAGTGAGCATAGCCTATGGTATCTGATCCCGTCTTAATTGTTGTACGTGGAACCTTAAAGGCTCTTTCATACGAGTTAATTTGTGCTTCACCAAACAGAAGCATATAATAGGGAGCTAGTTTTGAATAAAAATCATCTTGGAACATTTACATGTGGTCCAATGGTATTTATTCCCTGCAGTGCCATTCCATCAATCACTCAAAAAACAAACGTTCTCCTCCTCTTTAGTTAATTCAACTGAAAGGATACTGTGGAACCTGCACTCCTCACACGCAGCCCTTGTGTATGGAAATTAAAGAAAGAATCTTATTGATTCTTCGGACTCAATCATTATACCGATAAGTGGGGGCAGGAAACGCATTGATTGTCATAAATCTGTCTAGAATGAAATCGACTAAGCCGACTAGTGTCGCTGCATTTCACATGTGAACAA
The DNA here is from genome assembly GCA_019973955.1 of Trichonephila inaurata madagascariensis. Classification (NCBI taxonomy): domain Eukaryota; kingdom Metazoa; phylum Arthropoda; class Arachnida; order Araneae; family Nephilidae; genus Trichonephila; species Trichonephila inaurata. Next base: position 140,974 of record BMAV01019598.1, read on the forward strand.
AATGGTTTTTCAGGGGAAATGTTTCAGCAAGATAAAGCTGCTGCTCAAAAGAACGAATAATGCATGACTTTCTACATCATGTTCTGATATTTCAGCGACCCGCTGAAAAGACAAATGTGTTTTTTCTACTTTTGAACACACACAAAGAATTTGTTCATTTAAAATTAATTTTTTTAAATTTTGTACTATGTGTTGAAAGTATAATTTAAGGAAGCACTGTTTTAACCTATATTAAACTAAACTTAACCTTTTTTTATTTATGATAAGCTAAAATAAACTAAGCTCAGTTGTGGGCAACAGCCCATGAGAACCAAGGCCAAATATGCCCATCTCAGTTTTCATAAACTTGGACACTGAGGTGCATTAGTTGATCAGCTGGTCAGTCTGACGTGAAACCCCCAGTGTTTTGTTCCCAAACCAGCTTGGTACTCATTTATATAACCACTTGAGAGATTTAAGATAAAAATGAATATGAAATACAATCATCATACTTCATATACTGGAATCTAAGACGCGCTGTTCTTCCACTGTCTATACTACTGAAAATCGGGTGTGGCTTAGAGCAGAAGGCAAAACATTCGTTGGAATGAGGAAATTGAGCTTCCACTCCTTTCAAAAGTAAAATTTAGCCGTCCATTCTGGCCACTTACATCGATGACTTATCCCTTTCGGCTTTTTATCTCCAGTACTGAGTCTATCTTAAACATCGTTGTCTGCTCGAATTTAGGATTTTTGTTTTGTTTTTTCGTATATGCTTTTTTTTAATCACCTAAGCATCAAAGATATCAGTAATAACATCAAGAAAAGTTCACTATGAGGAAAATAGGAAAAGGGAGGCAATTTTATATGCATAAAAAAACGGAAACAAAGCAGCAGCCACTAAAAATTTGACACGGATGGAATAAATATACGTTAATGGCATAAACAAAGTAATATAAATTTTGCTTTTATACGTTCAACAGTCTTTAATAATTTTTTTACATTCTTCAAAAAAAAAACGTTCTTTAAAAATTAATATTGCATAACAAATGCATTGGATGGCAAGGAAGATGACACCGTGTAGAAAAATATCGACGCTTGCACCAATTCCCAAATCAGCTGTGTCAATAGGAGTGACGAATCATTTGCGAAACATGATACCAATGGTTAGAGTAATTATAGGTTCATGTATGTATTTGAAAATTTTTATAATGCTGGTAAAATTAATTAATTCTTAACTTTTGTTATTTTTAATTTCTTAAGAATTGGATATTGATGCATTTTTTGCACAAATTTCTATTTTTCCTCAAACAAGTGTAGAGAATCGGGGGTGCAGCTTAGATTCGAGTAAATACGATACATGTTTCATATTAATTAATTGTATTTTTAGGAGAATATAGTTCTTTTACATCTTAATTAGAATTTAGATTTCTCGAGAATTATAGCAGCTGCTTTTACACTTTTCAAAAGATTTTTAATCATGGATTTTCAAAAAAGAATATTCTAAAATTACATGACATATTCCCTTATTTTGTTAGATTGCAACAATTACATTAGAACCAAAATTATTCAAACATCACTTGACAAAATTCGAGAAATTGGAATGCCTCCCAAACTCAAGTTTCTGCTCACAACTAACTCCATGCATGTTAGTTAAGATGTTCTGTATTATTAAATTAAAAATGCTCGATAACTTTTCTTTCTTATCTCTTTGTTATAAAATGGTAGCTTCGAATTTATTTTGCCCCTCGCCTCAGATAACACATTAATTATTTAATGAAATATATGAAACCTTCTAGATTGGAAATGCGCTTAGCAATTTTATGGTGTTAATCATCAGAGCCAGCAAAAAGGTTATTTGAAAGGAAAGAAAATTATAATTAAGGTAAAAATTTTAAATAGTTAAAAAGACGGCATATCGATTTTTTATACATATATACCTTTATCTTCGTTCTTTATATATGGATAAAGATAATAGTATATGCATATATATATCACAAAATATGAGAAAAAGAGAAAAATAATAAATAAAATTCATTAAAAAGATGAGTAAATGTCTTTATCGATATGAGCGTTTCTCTGTTTTAACGCATTAGATTCGAAACAACATTAAAGAATCTGGAGCCTGGAATAATTTTTTAGAAGAAAGAAGACGGCGATAAGCCATAAACATTCGGATAAAGTGATTTTCAACGCAACTCCAGAAAAGATTAAATTAAAAAAGTGATATTTGTTAAAAAAAAATAAGCTATCAATTTTTTGATAACTCAAAACTTTTATGAGACAAAAACATATCAAAAGAATAACAAGCAGGTAAGCGATATTTAAGCAGCGAAGAATTTTTTTGAAACTACAACTGATTTCGACCATGCAAGTCATTAAAATGTTTTGAATGAAATTTCCATTTTCATTATATGAGTCATTTTTTTCAAAGTAGCGTAAGTCTATTTTTGGCAAAAAGTAAGTTCCTGGTAATATTGAATGCAATTTGCTTCGAGCTTCTTATCTATAAAAAGTTCCCAAAATTTCTTTAAGATTTTAATCATTTTGTGAATAAAAAATTACATAGTTAATGAAATTACAAATATAATTACTTTGACAGTGACATTAGTTCACTTTCAGCAAGAACATAATATTTAGTTTAAAAATTATTCAACATAATTTCTCTACTTTATTTTAATATGTGTGTCAACGCTATTGATGACATAAAAAATTCCGTTCGTTTTGTGGGAGTTTGGTACTTCCTCGGTTTATTGAAGTGTGGGACATATTAATATAAAGTTGTAATTAATATAGTTTGAATGACATTACCTGATAAGAGTATTAAAATAAAACATTTTTATTTATTTATTTATTGACATATCTAATAAAAATTTCGTAAAAAAGTGTTCCCTCAACTGGTTCCTCAACTCCTAGTTGAATATAGGAATTCAATTGAATTCCTATATTCTATATCCCATTAATGTATCATTTTCATATTTTGTTGACTTTGAAAATCATACATTGTGTGTGAGATCATCAAAAGTATAAATTTACTTAACTAATACTTAAAGAACAATCGAGTTATAAAATTAAATCAATTTAACATTTTATAAAACATAAAATAAACTATTAATGAATACCAACATTTTTCTAAACATTCAAATACAAACACTTAAATATCTCGATTTAACATAAAATTTACTTCCAGCACTTTCAAAGAAATCGGTTCATATATATATATATAATTTCGATTTATAAAAAGTATATTTTTCTGATATTCAACTATAAACCATTTTCTGTTTCATATATCAAAAATATAAATTTAATTCATGTTTCAATATTTATTTGGTACATTTATATTTCAAATTTTGCATTGTTAATATTCTAGATTTCTGTTTATAATGTATAGAATAACATTAATCATGACATATTTATTTTTCGTCTCATAATGAATAAAAGAAAAACTTAAACATCAAATTATTTTCAAATTTAAAATATTCGGATATTTTTAATTTAGTTTTTAGCTTAAATGTAAAATTGTGCTCGATTTATTTTCAGAAATAACACAGGTTTTTTTCCTTAAACTCGTCTACGAGATTTGTAAATATTATATGCATACATCTTGTGTAAAGCGAAAATAAAAGGCACGCTTACCCAGAATTTCTAAAAGAGAAGAATTTAATTTAATATAAAGTGTTTCACAATAACAAGCGAATTTTATTTAGGAGAATTTAAAAATTCTAATTATAAAACTTTGTAACAATGCAATTATTTGCACGAAAATCAGGCACTCTCAGCCCTCCTTTCTAATAAGTTATTCGTGACTTCTTCGTAAAGTGGAGAAGGAAATACGAAAAGTTGAAACACGATATCGTAACAAATAAGTATTAAAAACTTCTTTCAAACTTATTAAAAGTTTGAATATATATAAAACTTTCAAAAGTCTTAGTCTATTAAAAATATGTTAATAATTAATAATAAAAGTTAAACCTATGTTGTTTTCCCATGACCAGCAGTCCTTTTCAAGATTCTTGAAGACAAACTATAATAATAAAATACAGTTGGACCTCTATATAATGAAGTCTCTAAATCCCGAAAAAATGTTCGTTATATGGAAAATTCGCTATAGATAGGTTCATCTTTCAATTTTCTTTATAAACCACATAAACAATATTTTAAATTCAGAAACACTATATATTAAAAAAAGTAATTATTCAAACCTTTTTTGTAAATTAATATATATTTATTTTATATATTTTACCTATTAGGAAAAAGAAAAGAAAGAAAAACTACAAGGTTAGTTTCTTTACACCTTTATCCAATTCCTGAAAAATTCATTCTCTTCTTTGATGTTCAAGCACTTACGTTTTGACATTTTCGAGCTACTAGAAACGAGATTACTAGTACGGTTGATCAACACTACCAATGAATGGAGACCAATTTAAGGACACGGGGACACGATACAACTCCACTGAGGGTGAAAGGGGTATCGAAGTTGTTTCCAGTAAACTGGACAAGGGGAGTTTGCACTTCTTGGATGAAACGCTCAAAATTCTATTGCTCTCGGCAAGTTAAGCACTTCATAAAACCAGTTTAAGATTTATGACCACCATAAAATGTGTTAAAAGAGAGAACAATTTGACATTAGGGAGAAAAAAATTTGAATCACTTGAGAAAAAGTTCGTTATATAGAAAATGCACTTCGCTATTGGGAGGTTATCTTACGAAGAAAATCGAGAAATGTTCTAGGTTCCAGGAAAAAGTTCGCTATATAGAAAAATTCGCTATATAGAAGTTCGTTATATGGAGGTTTGACTGTATTTAAAACATATTTTGAACCCTTTAACAATTTTAATGCAAAATCTGTTCAATTGTTTAACTTACACATAGATTTTATCAACTCTAATTAAGGAAAAAAAAGTTTTTTAAATCATTTTCATTCAAAGTATAGTCAGTATTTTTGAAAACGGTTTTGCAATCCTATGTTATATTTTCAATCCCAGTATTTCGGAGTTACACTATCCAAATCACGGGATTAGGATCGGACTACTTATGAAAAATACACATCAGCAAAGTTGAAATTACATAATTAAAATTGAAATGCATAGTTGAAAAATTGTTTTAATATTTATTATTGATTGAAACAAATCAAGACAGAATTTAATTCAACATAAAAAAAAACAAATAAAAAATAGCACATAATGAAATTAAAAAGGCATTTCTTCATTTCTTGTGTTTGTCTTATTAAGCTTTTAAAAAAACCAGCTCATCCAGCGTTTCATCGTTCAAACGGCTCCTCATTTCTGGTACAAATTCCCTTGCCGAAGAAAATGCTCGTCCAGGCTCTACACTAGTAGGCTTTATTGTCATTAAATATGAGTATGTTCTTTCCATGTAGTGACCACGTCTTCCTCCATTAAAAAAAACATTTCTTTTTGAATTTTTGAATGGCAGTGTCTCAAAATCTAATTGGTTGCATTGGTACATACCCTCTTTGACCTTTGTATCTAGTTCTTCTGGTGCACTTAATGGTTTTTGTGTACAAATTGATTCAATTATTGAATCAAAATGTGAATCAATTTCAAGTGTTACCTCATTTGAAATAGAAGATCCAGGTTCATAAAATGTTATTAATGCAGTGGGATTTGAAGCGTCAAATCTGTCAAACAGACACCCCTATTAATTTCCAGCATTTAATTAAAGAAGGAACTGTGACAAAATCAATTCCTGATACGTTGGCCTTGTGTAAATATTACAGTAAACCACTTAGATCTGTGCGACGTTCTCCCATGCGAAAAATGACAGCTGCATGTCATTTGTTTTGCTGTGTTTGCATCTTGAAGCTTCTGTAGCATAAAATTTATGGGATTTGTAGAAACGCCAGGGTCCCGGAGCAGCAAACCCTAAAAATGAGAATAAAATTCTAAATTTAATTTATGTTTATAAACATTAGCGACTTAAAATTAATGTTTTCTATTATGGTTGTCGTGAAATATTTTTGTCCGTTTATTTTTTATTTCTTGATTTCATTTATTTATATAATTAAACTATATTTCTTGATAGTTCTGATTTGTGTTAAAATTTTAAGAAAAATTATATGTTCAAGGTATCCAACTACGTTTGGAACCGTGATTTATCAAAAGCTTACAAGCTCTAAATATTTTTCTTAATATTTAGTGTCACTTCGATTGTAATAAAAGTATAAAATTGTTTTCATAATATTTTTCAATAAAAAATTATTTAAATGCTACATTTTCGGAAAAAATGAACATAGAATTGCTTATTTTCAAAACATTCTCCTTTTATAAAAATCACTTCTAAAATGATAACATTTACCCTATATATAGCTGAAATTTCTGCAGAGAGCCTGAAGTAGAAGTTTTGAAAAATTCGTATTATTTTCAGAGTTACTACCGATTGAAACAATAATAGGTGATTTTTTGCTAAAATGTTTTCACTCTGATGTATTAAAATATGGAATAAATCTACTTTTAAGATATATATTTAAAAAATCCTATATCACGCTTTTTATAAGGTCAGAACTATATATAGACAAGATATTATTATTATGGAAGCATTTTTCATAAAAGGAAAATGTTTTGAAAATATATAATTCTATATTTTTTTTACCAAAATATTGCATTTAAAAATATTTTTATTGTAATAAGGCTCCAAAAATAATTTTAAAGGTGTTTTCTAATCTAAGTGCCCCTAAATATTAAAAAAATATTCGTTTGCAAGCTTTTTTTCAAAATCCCCAGGTTCTGAAATTTTTTATGAGGATCCTTTCAAATGATGGATTTTTAAATAAAGGTTTTTCCCCAAAGGGGGCCGGGCATTTATTAAAAAAAAGTATTTGAAATTATTAATTTTAAAAATTAAAACAAAAAATTTTTTAAAATTTAAAAATTAATTTACAAAGTAAATAAACAAAATTTATCTCTGCAAGTTTTTAAATTAAAAAAAAAATTGAAAAATTTAAAATTATAATCCCCACCTTTGTATATAGGGAAATGCTATACAAAAATTAACACTTATTTTGAAAGTTTCTTTATGTGGTTTATAAATAATCTCTTAACCGCTGATTAAAAGTTACAAGATTCGCTCTTCAATGCCTCCATTCTTCCCGTAGGCGTGCGTATGTAATGTATTAAAGGGGGGAGGGGAGAAAAGGAATAAATAAGTAAATGCTATGATATTACTAAACCCTTCGCAAACCCTATTAAAGTCCCTTTATTGCATTCTAAGGCCTTTTTTTGGAACATTTTAGGGATAGCAGTGCACCGAAAAGATCGTAATTCAGAAAGACGTATATATACGACTGGGGCATTTAACGCACCGGTTGCCAGAGATGTAAATATACACCGGTGGCACTTTAGAAGTCAAATTTGTACTGTAGCTTTAGCGTCAACATATAGTATTATTAAATTCAAGGCATTGGGGTGTTTTTTTGGATAGATGAAAATTCTGATTGAATATTGGTCGCTAATATTGAAAGTTTGAGAAGCACTCCATTAATGGCTTTAGGCATGAACTGAAAATATTTTCTCTCATCATTTTTGAATCACTCGTTACGAGTAAGGATATGAATTGAAAATTTTAATATCTATTTTTCCCAATTTCTTTAAAGTTTATGTAAATTTTTTATATAGTCATGGTTTCTTTTAAGGTATCCAACTACGTTCGGAACCGTGATTCTAAAAAAACCACATAAATGATAATTTTCATGATATTTAGTGTCACTTAGATTAGAATACATGCATAAAATTGTTTTAAGGACATTTTGACAAAGAAATTTATTTAAATACATTATTTCGGCAAAAATAACTTAGAATAACCTTTATTCAAAATGTTCTCCTTTTGTGAAAAATGCTTCTATTATTATAATATTTTGCCTGTATATAGCTCAGACCTCTTTACAGAAGCTCAACTATGACTTTTGAAAAATTCACATTATTTTCAGATTTACAACCATTTAAAATAATTATCGGCGTTTTTTTCTTAAAAATTCTACCCTCTCTTGTCGTAAAACATGGATAAACCCACTTCTAAGTTATATATTTCCTATCAAAGTCCCTTTATTGCATTCTAAGGCCTTTGGAACATTTTAGGGATAGCCTCTGTACAGAGGTCTGTGCTCTATACAGGCAAAATATTATTATAATAGAAGCATTTTTCACAAAAAGAGAATATTCTGAAAATTGGTCATTCTATGGTCCTGTTTTGTCAAAATGTTGTACTTTAAAGAATTTTTTATTGTATTACTATTCTTATAAAACAATTTTATATACATTTTCTAATCTATATATAAGTGTCACTAAATATCATAAATATTATCATTTATACGCTTTTGCAAAATCATGGTTCCGAACGTAGTCGGATACCTTACGATTCTAAAATACGATTGCCACTCCCAAAATAGAGGGAGGTACGCAGCAAAGACATTTTCATTCCCATGAAGATTGCCATACAGGAGGTTACTAACAAAGTTAATAGTAACAAACTCTGTTTTCTCAAAATTAAATATTCTTTGAACTTGGGGTGAATCTGTGGCCCATGAGACCACTCCAGGGTTAGGCAATCAACCAATCAATCAGCAAAATTATTCATTGACAGCATGAAATCTAAAATAAAAATACAGTTATTCTTGTATTCGAGTTTCTATGTTATTTTTATTCAATACTACTTGGTATAGCGCCGTTAATAAATAATCTATTCTATTTCTGAGAAACAGAAGGCCTAATACCTCCTAACGATCATATCATCAAAAAAGAGAGCATATCTTTAATATACGATAGAAAACCATCCGGAAATCAATATAGAAATGTCCAAAGCAATCCCAAAGGGAACTGATGCCCACTACATTTTCAAATTTATCGTTTAATTCTCACTTAATTGGAAAAGCCAGTCGAGTAATCAAATTTTAACCGCTCCACTTCGTCGTTTACGGTTTCAATTATTAATATAAAATGCATTTCGTATTGCAATAAATGGCTTACTTTCGAAGGAAGCATAACCGGATGCTTGAAATGTGGTCATTTCACGAGTTTTGATATTGCCTGCGGGAAAAGATTTCTCATCGAAACTCAAGTAGCCATAAATCGTATATTTCCAATGGAAGACGATTGAGGGAAGTGGATAAAAGATTATTGTTGAGATATTGCTTTCGCAGTTTTAACTAAGAAAGATGTCACTCAAGTGAGATGTTCTTTTAAAGTTTAGATTATTGGTTCTTACCCCCTTGGAACCTTTGAACAAATCATTATTCACTTTGAACGTCATTATTATCTCATTTGTTTCTTCTCACATACAAAATATTATGCAAATATTCTAATTGTGTTTTTCGAGAGAGAACAATTATTTAATGTCGGTAACTACTTATGACAGTTTTTATAAAATATTTATTTTATTAAAAATTGATTGTTTTCATTCCAATTTAAATAAATAAATAAAATGCATTAGTTTTAAATTTTTCAGTACCTCCTTTAAACAACAACCATACTTTTGAATGTGAAAATAAAAGAAATGGTACATAAAACTAAATTAATAAACAGTCATTTATATTTGTGATGTTCAAAAGAACTGAAAGAATATAAAAGTTATTATATCCATTTAAAAATAAATTATGGTAACCATTCTTTTTCAAAGGTAAATGACTTGTTTTTCTTGAAAACAAATATCCGTCCAACCATGAATGCGTTTTTATCATCATGTCCAATGGTTCTAAAGGTATTGAAAGCAATTTGACTAATTTTTGTTCGAGTGATTTGTTAAACAATAGTCATAAATTTTCATGGCCTATTTGATAAAATACTGTTCGCCAAGGGCTCATAAAATTCATTTTTATGCTCGATTGACTGTCAGAAATAAATTACGGCAAAAAAAAAAATAAAAAATTAAATAAAAGCGTATTATTTTATAAATGACACAGCGAAAGGTTTTTTATACATATTACTCAGTTTAGATTTTAGCAATTAACTTGCAAAAAGCAAATATTACAAATATTTAATTTCTAAAGCCTTGTTTTTATTATTGGAGAAGGAATTTTATTTATATATATTACGTATTTTTAAGAAATAAAGTTATTTAAAAAATTAGACCAAACTGTCAATAGCACATTTGTAAACTTATTTCATATTTACTGATTTTTTTCTTTTTTATGTTATTAAATCATAATTACCATGTAAGGAATTTAGTATTAAATTTCTATATTTTGATATATTACAATTATTATTGAAGCATTTAACTTTGATAATATAAAACTGAATCGAATCTCTTTTGTTGTACAAATTACTATTTATAATTTGATCTTTTTTTTTAATTTGATATTTAAATATTCAGCTTTATTTATGTCACTATTAGTCTCAATTAGATTAAAATACTTTGGTTAAAGTGGTAAATTATGATTAAAATCATTACTCTAGCACAACGCATATCAACTGGTCAGTGTATGGATTAATGTAACAATAATTTAACTATCAATATTGTCCAGTTCATAGAAACATAAATAAGTATTTGTTAGACCATTTCTTACTAATCCACCCTACTACACCTTCCATCAATTAATAAATAGAGAATACCTTTACACTGTTGCATAGTCTTCCTATAATATTATGTTCGTATTTACGAATAATATGTTATTCTTTTAATATTTATTAATTTCTTGAATCTATGTTTTTCACATATTTGTAAGGGAAGGCTAATCAGCTTTTCAACATCTTTTAGAACTAAACAGTTTTCAGAATCTTAATATTACAAAGAGAATATTTTTTTATTTTCCTGTATATGATACTGTAAGCAAATTAGAAGGTTAACAAATTTACACACATATTTTAATAAAAATAATTCAGTCGGGTAAACAAAAAATTATAATTGACTAGTACTAAGGGAAAAAAAAAGAAAGAAAATCAGTGTTATCATAAATAACTGTGCAATATCCTTTAACTCTGAAGTTCTTTTATCCATACTTAAAATTAAAGGTTTCAAAAACATTTTAAATATAAACAATCTGATATAATTGTGTTCTTAAGAAAAAGATTTTAACTAAATAACACTTTAGACACATTTTAATATCCTAAATACAAACTAAATAGAAACAAAAACTAAAACGCACCTTTTTATACCACAAAGATTCAAATATTTGATGATATGTTCGAATCCTACTGAAATAATTGGAATTTTGTAGATATAAATAATTATTTTCCTTACTTTTAAAGTTTTTAGGTTGATTTTTAGTCTTTTTTTGTGTGTGTTAATATAGTAAAAGGAGGGAAAAAAGCTGCATATGTTCATTTAATTTTTCTGAGTAATTCAAATCCTTATTTAAAAAATATGGTTGATATTACCCCAATATCACATATCTCAGATACGATATTGAAATGTCTTTCAAAATTCTGCTTACGTTAACACAACTAAAAAGTACTGCAGATATCTCAAATTGTTAAATTAAATCTGCCCGAGGGCTTACCATCCCCCAGCATTTTCAGGTTGTGATATAATTGTTTGGAACTTTATTTTGTGCTTCGTCTCGAAATACACTTTAATCGTTTTCTACAAACGAAGTAAATCATCACGGGGAAAAATGATTTTGGTTTTTATTATAGTATTAGTCATTGAAAGGAAGAAAACTCTTCACGGTAAATTGAAAAATACCGTTTAAGAGGGTAAAGTGGAAATGATAAAGAAATAAATTGGAATTTTTTTGCCTTCTCAAATATGTTCTCTTCTTGTTTTCTACAAGAATGTATATAAGAAGGAATGTTTTAAAAGTTTATCACAAGTATCTTAAACACAAATGAGGTTCGTATAAAACCATATTAGATTTTAAGCAATATTAAACCTCATATATCATGAACCGAAATCCAACACAGTAATAGGAGAGAGATCATCAGTAATTTTCATTTAAAAAAGGATGAACTATCTCTAAATTTCTTTTTCCTGAAATAAAGGTATTAGTTTGATTTAATTAAAGCTAATTGTATTTTTAAAAATCTAATTTTTTAATATAGCCATAATGTACTTAATTACTGTAATTAATTCTTGAGTAATCCTTGGGGTTTTTTTAAAGGATTTTTTAGCCTATATATCAGTAAACACAACAAAAACTTTTAGACAGTTTGTGCATATTTATTACAGTTGAAATATTTACAAACTATGGTAAAAGTTACAAAATATGTTTTAATTATGTAAATAAAATTAAGCTAAAAATGGATGTTTTATGCAAAACTCAGTTTTACTACATGCAATGTTTATCAATACATTAATGTGCATATTATTTATTTTGCTTTTTTAAAATGACATAAATATTTAAGATACTCAACAACTATCATAATATAAACAATAAAGTACAAATTAGCTTTGAGATTGAAAATATTTTCATATATTTGGGAAATACAATTACGTAAAATCCATTTTAAAATGTTACGATAAAAATGTCTTTAGTATTCGATTGTAAAGAAAATATGGTATGTAAGAACAAACTTATGAAGGGGGAAGATTGTTTTAATTTTCACAAAATGAATAGTATAATATAAAATGGATGCTCTCTTTAAAAAAGTAAAATAAAAAAGTTTATATATTATTATTATTATTACTATTATTACTACTATTATTACTACTATTACTACTCTATTACTACTCTATTATTACTAATACTATTATTATTATTATTAAAAGCTTTGTTAATAATCTTATTTCAATAAAAGTATTCGTATTGGAAATATTTTAATATTATTTCTACCATCCTCAACCTTGTTCTAAATATAATTAATTAACAAATTGTTTGTTACATACAAAAAGTGGTATTTTGTTGATCCGTGCAATAGAACCCCCTCATTATCACTGAATTTTTTTATGAGCCAGTACAAATTTATGTTAAATTTCAAAAAAAGTTTTACATTTTGAAAAATATAATAATGTTTGGAAAATACCAGTTTTCAATTTGAAGACTAAATTATTTATTAAGTAAGAGAATATTACAATTTTACGCAAAAAGATATATTATTATGGCAAAGAACTATTAGAGAAAGGCATATTTTCCTCCTTTTTGATGGTTAATAATTTTAAAACATAAATAGTGTAATAGTTCTATAAAGAATGAGGGGACATTTTAAATCAAGCAACAATTTAATTTTCTTAATTAATTTTATAGAAATTTTTGTGCACAATTTTTTTTTTCATTGAGTACTACATTTATGATTCTGCATGCTTAATAATTATTGCATGGATGAAGTATTTTTCCAACTGAAGTACTATATTTAGGATTTTACGAGTTTAATATTTATTGCATGGTACAGAAGACTTTTCCAACTAACTAATCAATAAAAAGAATTTTCATTTAATTTACTTACGCTTATTATATTACTAAAAAAACTGCAAATACATTTGAGTTTTTCAATTTAAATCTAGAAAATAACTTCATCTAAGCCTATAAATCATTAGTAATTTATAAAAATGTATATTTTATTTTCAAGAATAAAAGTTTCATACTTAAAATATATATATATTGCCCAAAGTTAATGTGATTTTCCAAATAAAAATTTCAGAATTTAATTCATTAATTGAAACTTATCATGCCAAAATTATTGACACTTACGAGTGAGTAACTAATTTTAAACTAAAAACTTCCAAATAACATTCAATGTGGTTTGCATATCAGAATAAAAGAAGAGAAATTCAACATTACTTAATTAAACTCAGTGGCGCAACAACCGGGGGGCCAAGACCATAGGGACTGAACTGACTTTGGGCAATGGGGGAAGGCAGATGTTGGGCAGGGGGTCAGTCTAACGTGAAACCCACTGTGTTTATTTCCCAAGAAAGCTTGGTATTCATTTATCGACCCACTGAAAGGATGAAAGTCGGGTTGAGATTGATTTCACTGATAACATTAATTTAAATAAAAAAATGTTAAATTAGAAAAAACATATGGTGTTAATTTTAATTTGTACATATTTATGTAACAAATGAATGAATACTTCAGTATATACCAGAAGTGTGCAGTCAGATTTTTAAACTTTGAATTGAAAAGTATAAGTATGAATATTAACCTCTCTTTTTGCCATTCTAGAGAAATTTCGAAAAAGCACCAAAATTTTTGTTAAGTAGATTCTAAAACAGCCGTATTTTAAAAAAAACGGGCAACCCGAAATCTTTCTTAAAATAAAACATCTCTAGAATGGAGGGTTAAAGACGTTTTATGTTGATTCCAAATTATATTTTGAATTTGAAAGTAAAATCAGTAAAATTCTGCTAACATCAAGAAATTAAAACTGAAATACCTTAATAAAATGCAAAATTTAGGGAATTACCAAAAGGATAAGCATAAAGCATTTAAAGGCAATCCACGTACAGTGTCGTACTATTTTTTAGAGGATCAAATTTATGTTGTTTTGTTAAAAATTTTTGCTAGTAATGTAAAAAATTCTTGACATGCAAAATTAATGAAAGCATGTAAGATTACGCAAAAAATATAAGAAATTACTTATTTCGATTTTTGCTGAGAGACATAAGGATTCATCTTCGTGTCTTTCTCACACTTAACAAAATATTTTAAGTATTCCTTCAACATTTTTAGATCACTGTAGGCTAGGAAAATAACTAATCTGGGATGAAGGGGGGGGTAAATGTCAGTAAATTCTGAGCAAACATGGAAAAGGTAGAGATCAATCATTATGTTCTCTAATTCAAGAATCTGAGATGATAAGTGTCCTCTCAAGAACCTGAAAAGATAATAAATTGATGGAAATAACTAGGTTGATTAATTAGCCGACATTTAGTTAACATTACTTCTGTTACTTATCAAGTACAGAAAACTTCAAGGTCAAGAATCGGAGTCTCAGAAAACATGATGTATCTTTTAAAAATGGAAACTTTAAACGTGCATATTTTGGAATAGGTAATTATTGAGTTGAATCCAGTATATTATTTTATAATACACATTATTCCTTACAATCAAAATTTCGTAATATTTTTACTAAGCATAAATTGCTTAAAAGTTTTTCTTAAGAAAACTCGAAAAGAAAAGAGTATTGATAATCACTTTTATTTAGCAACCATTTATAATTATCTTCAGTCAAATGAGGAATTTAAAGATCTTAAAATTTTATACATTAAAAGTATTATTTTAAATCTCCATTATTGAAATCAAAACACCATAAAACAGGTATGAAAAACATCTCAGAAAATTGTTCAGTTTTAAATAAAATATTTACACATGCAGAAATATATATAACCTATAACATTAACATTTAATAAAACGTAAGTATATGTATATTAAGAATACGTATGTAGGAAACGCTCACATAGATGTGAATCTTTATTAACATTTGCATAACATTGTTTTCCTGACTTAGAAATACTTTTTTTCTCTTTTCTACTTGTAAACATGTTCTTTCTGCTTAGTTTGTTTTCTTATTTTTTATTGGCTTTAAATTAAAACGTCTTTGATAAGCTATTTGTCTTTTAAATACAAAAATTATTTAATTTCAAGGTATTCCATTTATTACATACTAAAATGCATAAAATGAATATTTAAATTGTGATTCCCGGTTAATGCATCAATTTAAAGTATTTTCTATAAATAAATCAACTTACATATTATATCTTTAAAGGTATTTTAAATTAGCCTATTTATAGTTGCGTAGCGTACACCTCCGTATCACAGGGGTGAGCCAGGATTCTAGGGGTCCTTTACAATTCTTTGTAAGATCCTGCTTGGGGCCCTAAACCTGACTTTGCACGGGGTCCCTACTTTTCTGCGTTACTCCACTATTTACTTATTCCTAAAATATTACTTTAAACTTAAATATAGAAATAAATGTATTTACTATTTATTACTTTTAAGTACATTAATTTAAAAGTAATATATAGTAAGACTTTGTTTAGCTTGACATTTTTACTATTCCAGAGTGACTGAAACATAAGTATAAACTCGAATATGCTCTAATCCAAGCTAGATGTATTATATAAGAACCTAAAAAAAATATTAAATAGCATCAGCCGAAACTTCTTCGGATATTTCAAAATAAACTTTTGGACAAATAAAAAAGTATGTGCAAGGAAAAATATTTTTACATCTGAAAATTCGCCTTAAAATCCCAGAGAATAGTATTTCTTTCTGTAATATCTTTTGTTTTTAAAACAAGATATTTTGTTTTCTTTTTTTATATCGATATAAAGAAAAATACTGTCATCTGAAACTTTACAAACTAAGCAATCTTAAAAACAAAGAAACTTTTAAAATGTTAAGGACGATTAACGGAAAAAAGTTTAATTATCCATAACCTTTAAAACTCAGATAAGAAATACAGTTTTTAACAAAAACAAAATATATATTATAAATCTTTAAATTCATAAATAGCTTTCACATTTCAAAAAATATGAAAATAATTAGGTAAGTGTACATTTTAATATTACTTCAACCCAATTCTGTCAAAGTTTTCAGGGGAAAAAATAGAATGAATTCGTGAACTAAATATTAATTATACACAAAAAAATTGTACATTGATATCAAAGTTTGTAATTATATTCATATATGCTGATAATATATTTCTGCTCTATCTCTTTCTCACACACATATTTACATAATCTGTTATTTTAATGCAAAACAGTAAAAAAATAACTTAATTAATATTTTTTTTTTGCTTAAAAATTAATTCAGAGTAGTTCAGTTGAAGCCTTTTTACATTTTAAAAGAAACTGTAGAAAAAAAAATTTTTAAGCCTACCTTCAGAATTGATTTTCTAGTAAAATATTTGATTTCATGCGCATATTGATTCAAGTATTGCGGTCTCAAAGTGTAAAAGTACAAATGTTTGCATTTTTACATTGTATTTGATAAAATATAAGACTTCGGTACTTTATAGACATAAAAGTAAAAACATTTATTTTGGAATCATAGTATAAATAAATAACTTTTGATGTTATCATTTTACATCAGTACAAATAATAATATGAAACTTTAACACATTTTCACTCAATTCTTGATATTTTTTTGCATAACAGTTCATTTTTGTCTTTAAAGAAAGGAAAAATTATCTTCAAAATGTTATTTTAACTGAGTCAGATGTTTTAGATAATGAAAATAACAATTCCCATCTGAAGCATGTTTAACATTAAAAAGAATTTTTATAGTTTTCAATTTATTGATAACCCTTTGTACTAACGAATTCTTCTCAAGAAAATTTAAAAACACGTATACCATCTCTCTAAAGGATCGTTGCATCTAACAATAACCTATGCACTTAATTTTTTTACGACCTCAAACTTTAAAAATTTCAGAATTTTCTTTATTTTTGAAAATATATTATTACAGTATTTCAATGGAGAACATGCCTAGTTTTTATAATTAAATTAATAAACATGCAATTTTACTAACATTTCGATATTAAAATACGATGTTTATGTGTATATACAGTTTATCACAACGTAAAAACAAATTTCATACAGAACTAAATTTTCATCTATTTAAAGAACTAAATATTTTTGGTCAAGCTTTGTCTCATTCGTGTTAATTAGAATTCTCTATACTTAAAAAGATGCATAAGAAACGAGATCAGAAAAAATACCTGATGCTTATGAGCAACAATTCTCATTTGAAAGCCGTAAGAAGAAATGAAGATAATAGAGAACGTAATTTTGTGGAACTTGAACACAAAGGGAAGAATAGAAATGGCGTGTAATTGCCTGGGAATATTAGTATTTACAACAAACATTATCCTTTTGTTGCTCTGACTTTCCCTTCCAGAAAGTAATTAACATTTGTTTTTTATTTAATAAAAGTATATTTAAGAGTTTACTTCCAAGACCTTTATAACTTACTGGAAAAATATACGTGTTATTTAAGTTTTGTGTAATAAAAAGGAATAAGCCTATTCAAGAAAAAACAGAAGAGCTTTTTAAATTACGACAATAATTATTCTTGATGTTTAATCTTAGTATATCTCAAAAATTAAATAATCTATTTTTATGTTCAGATTATACACCAATGCATGCTTCTTGGCTTTGTCAAAATTACAGTATAAATAACACTAGTCTTTACTTGCCCGCTGAGCTAGGTATTTCATGATGTTGTATGAATATATACAATATCTCACAAGAAATTTTTATATTATTGTTATCTTATGTCTTAGAAAGAATCATTAAGTGTTCGATTGTATTGAAAAATATTCTTACACCCTTCGTTCTTGATTTAAAAAGGGCAAGATCTGAATTTCGAAGACGGAAGTATAATTATTTTTTATGCTCCCACAGAACCCTCTCCCAAAGTTGATTTCCACAAAACAATAAAAAGAAACATTTTAATTTAAATAAAATCATTATTTGTGCAAATGTATTAAATTTTATTTGTATTTTTCCGTGATATATTTTAAGGTATCTGACTACCCTACAATCATGATTTTTTTTTAAAAATGGACAAGTTTTTATGACTGTATTTTATAGGCCATCTTATCAGCTTTATAAGCATACCAAAGTTTTGAATTTTCATTCACAAGAAAAAAACTATATGTGTTTTAGTAAAAGCAGATGCCATAACTTTACATAAGATGTCAAACTTTAAAATGCGTTTTACTCGAAATGTGTTTTTTTTTTCGAAAAACTCAAATGGAGCGGTGTTTGCTCAAAAAGTTTTTAAGGCTACACAGTACCCTAAAAATTTCATTTTTACCGAAAAAATTTTTTTTCGCATTTTCTAGTAGCCCATATCATTGAGAAGCTTGCCATGAAATTTCAGATATATTAGCAAATTAGTTTTTAAGATATTTGAAGTTATATTAACCATGGTTTTGGTTTCGGTTTCATTTTAAAGCATTTTTCCACTCTCAAATTGAATTAATTAAAAATATTTTTGAGCTTTTAGTTTGAAATGATTATTAATTCCAATTTTCATTCCTAAAATCATTTCTACTAGTTTATGTTTTGATTTTTTTTAAATTCTCATAGTTAATTAATTAAGATTAATTTAATGGCCAATTTTTGCTTTACAAATAGTTTACATAACGTAAAATCTTTACCATTAATTTTTTTATGTTGAGAAAATGCCATGGCAAATGCATTCTCATGTTGCTGTGAGAAACAGTATTTTGAAAAGATGGATGTTGTAATGAAATGTGTTGTATCTAAAAATCAGTCCTCTGCTGATTTTGCAATTAGACTTCCGAATACAAGTATTCTGAATTCAAATGTTGCAGACATAACTGAATATTTCCTTGATGTACCAAAGTACATTATACTAAACATATTGTAGTACTATATTTTAGTATTTTAAAATCGTGTACTACAAGGGCTAAAACTTCCTAAACTGTCCGATATAAAACTGAAAAAAATTAAATTTTATTAGCAAACCTGTCTATTTTTAGCTTAATTTAGTATTATTATTATTCTGTACATAAATGCTTTATGTTTCAAAACTTTTGTGGAAATATTAGGTTAAGACAAAGCTGAATGAACTGAGGTATTAACAAATGCTATCAATATTATGCAAAAATATATTTTTAATTAAAAATATCATTTTCAGTCTTATTTAATTAAAATAGTGTTATAATGCAGAACATACATTGGAAAATAACGTATTAAAAATTAGAGCTTTATGGTCATTATAAGTTTTTATTTTATGACTTTAAAAACTTTAAATGCGTTTTTCTCAGACTTTCAATTTTGAAGGTATAAGTGTTTTCTAATCCTTAAGGCTTATTTCCTGTTCAAGATAAAGCCTTGAATTTTTTTGTATATACTCCCAAAAGTAAGTTCTATAAAATTTAGTATGGATTTAGGGCTGAGACCTTTAGTTATTTTTCTAAAAAATGCTAAAATTGATATTTTAAAAATTTTCGTGTTTTTTTCCAGGTTTTTCTAGAAAAATTATTATTAAAAATCAACAAGGGAATAGCTTTTCAAATCCATACTAACTTTTGTTTGTAATAACCTAAGGAATATAAATAACTTAAAATGACTAAACAATTTTAAAAATTGAGTATTTTATAACAATTTGAAAAAACTTCAAAAATTGCTAATTTTTTAAAACTGTAAAATAATGGTTGCTCAAACAGAATTTTACTTACAGAATCAGCTTAATAATATAATCTAAATATAAAACATCAATTATTTTTACTGTAACTGTCTCCAAAAAGGTTTTTTGAAAAAGGGTGACATGTGTGTAGCCTTAAAATAATTTGCTGAATTTTTATGTTCATGTTCTGTATAACAGAAGAAGTGTTTTAACCTTCAGATTTATCAATCAATGTTTTATTACAAAATTTACAGTTCTTTATGGGAATATAATCACTGTTTTTTTAAATAATTTCATATAACAACTAAGATAAAGTGCTCTAGTTTTTGTTAAAATTAAAATATATCTTATGGTGAAGGTCACTTCAAAAAGGAATAGCAAAGTAATACATCAAAATTGAAAAATTGAGAATTTGTTCATTTACTATTTGTACAGAGCGAGCCTCGTTTATGCAATATTTTGTCAATTTTTACCCATTTTTTCCCATTTGAGTTGTAATAATTTATTTTTCAATTCTTAATTTTAGTCATTTTTTCTTAAAATGTACGAAATAAATCTAAAAACCACAAAAAAATCTCCATATATCCATTATTTTCAAAAAAAAAGTTGTCGCAAGTAGTCGGATACCTGTAATCGATTTTAATACGATTTAGATGGATTTTAAATTCAACCTTTAATGTGGTTGAAGCAGAAAACTATCATAACAAAACGGCTTAGTATAAAATAATTTTAAATACAAATTTTTCTTTGTATTCTTTACCACAACACTGAAGATTCACAAAATTTTTCCTACGATAAAATAGAAGTAAAACACAAAGTTTTCTAACAGCTACTTTTTACAGCGCATTTTTCCATTGTACTTTAAATTTATCACCGCACCTTCGAAAATAAAAGTTCTTTCTAAAACCTTACCTCTTAAATCTCAAATTTTTTAACCTTATTCTTTGTTCAATTTAAGTGCCTATGAACCTCTTTCGTCTTGTCAAGATGAGAGAAAACTTTGATGCATAATGCTGGTTTTCATTAAAATATAATTGATTTCAACGTTTATGTTATGCAGCTAGATCGGTTAATTTTCTAAAGGCATTTTAATTTTAAAAATCATTTAAATAAATAATGTAATGCTTTGAACACTTCTAGGGACGCATATTATTTTATTCTGAATTATTTAATGAACATTGTTTTCTTTTCATTAGCATCTAGATTGAAAATGCTCAAATTTTCATTTGTTCACATATTTCAACATGAGTAAGCAAAGTTTTCTATGTCGTACGTTACAAAGAACATTTTTAGTTATTCACTTGGTATTTTTATTGCAAAACAATAATAATAATAATTGAACACAAAAAATTTCAAGAAAATAACATTAAAAATGTACCGAAAATAACTTTATAGTATTTTTCTTCGGTTTTTATTCATTTTCATACATCATCATAATAAAAGAAATGAGAAAATTTTTCACAAGTTTGGCAGTGGAAGAACAACTAAGATTTTAGGAGATATCTGCTTTTAAATCTGAAAGACTTAAAAAATAAATTTATAAATTTAAATTTTTTTTAAATTTTGTGATTCAAATTCCTTTTAAATTTTATGCATAAACTGTGTTTTATTTAAAATTTGTGAGCGTTTATTTTTAACGTGCGTGTGTGTGTGGCTAAAACTTAGAAAATTTCAAAAGTCTGTAGCTTTATTCAAAAATATTAGAATAAAGTATGTGTTCTATCAGTAGTAAACGTATTATATTCATATCTAATGAGCCTTAAAAATATTATGCTTGAATTAATTTGGCTTATAATCTTACCATATTCAATTACGTTTGCGCAAATGAATTTAGCCTTAGTCAAAAAAAATTCCTTTTAAACCTAATCTGACTGCGAAATCGTTGAATAAAACTACATGAAACGATTGTGCGCATTTTTTCGGCATTGGACATTATCCACAATGCAAGAAAATCCCTTTTTTTATTTATTTTTCCTTTTGTTTTTCCATATTGATATAGATTCAGTTTAGAACATAGCAACTTCAACTGCGAAACATTACTACCGTGTCATTTATCTGAAATGGACATTTTTCTTTTTCTAAGGATAGTTTGCCAAAAGCACTTCTTATACAGAATCAACAAAGCAATTTGGAATTGAAAAAAATATCATTTTATGCTACTGAGATAAGACTCCAAACACATTATGAAGAGGAAGTGCTTGAGAATGTATACGGTACAGGAATGCTGTGATGATAGAAAAATAAATGTCGTCACGAAATAGAACAATGCCGGTGGAAAATAACTCAAGAAATTGCTTCGAGTATTTTATTTAAGACAGTTCTAATCTTCAAGATAAAAGATGCTTGTGGAAAAAACATTTATTGTGAATTTTCGTGCCTTCTGCAATCAAAGACAAAAGAGCTTTTTCATTCGAGTTGATAAATGCGTGTAAGAATTCTTTTTAACAATTTTTTTTTCAAAAAAAAAAGATTGCTTTTTAAAAGATATAATAGTATTTGAGATAAATTTTTAATTATTTTTCATTTTACACCGTAAATGTATTTAATACTTTTAATTTGATTAAACCAAATCATTGAAACTTAAGTGATTTATTTTCTTATTAATGATGTTATAAAAATATATATTTTTTTTTTCAATAATGGAGTTTAATTTATTTTTTAAAAAATGTCTGCTCATAATTATTTTACTTTAAGTTTGAAACATATTTTTATTGAATATTATTAGTTATTAAACATGAAATTTACTACTAATTCCAATGTGTGTGTGTATGTGGTTCACTTCTTTAATTCTGTACTTTCAGATTCTTAAGTATCAAGTAAAGATATTGTGAATGGTACCTTAAGCTCTTCACACAAAATTAGTATCAGATTTTTTTTATAAAAAATAGAGAGAAATATATAGAGAAAAAAATATTTTAAATCAGCCATAAATATTAGTAATGAGTTGTTTTTTTTTATTTCTATTATGTATCAAATTGCTTAGAGAAAAAAATTATCAAATACAGACTTCCACAGAAATTTTCAATAAATATTTCCCACAAAAGATACAAACTAAACTTTAAAATAATATATATATATATATATATATACACTCATTTCCATAAAAATTTCCGCATCAAGAAAGAGTATTCAGAATAAAATGAAATTTTACAAAACATAAGTGCAACGCTGATGTAAGTGAGTGATTAAATTAAACCAAAATGATCATTTATTGTAGAAATATTTACAAATGAGAGGATGGAAGTTTTAGTACCCTGTTAGGGGCCACCTCTAGCATAAATACATGATGCGATATGGTCGGGCACTAAGATAGACAAGAACCGTAATAAGTCCAGCAACATCTCATTCCACAGTTGCTGTAAACGTGCATCTAATTCCACCAAACTCGTAGGTCCTCCAATTTTCCCCCGTAAATGAATCCAGAAACATCTGGAGATCTAGCAGGCTAGGGAAATGTATAAATGTGGTGGAGGCACACCTGTAAAGCCTTAGCTGTGTGGGGGCTAGCATTGTCCTGTTGGAAAACGGCCCCCGGGTGTCCTGCCATGAGCGGTATCCCATGTGGCTGAAGAATGTCAAGAATGAACATCTGGCCTATTATGGTACAGTGTATCAATATTAGGGATGATCATGTGTCACATGCGATGGTTCCCCATGCCAACACACAGTTGAGGAGTGTTGTGCACCTATACAGTGAAAGTAGGATTGAGATGTACACCAAAAGGCCTCCACAAATGTACACAATTGCCATCACTGCCCAAATGAGAGCCCAGTCCATTGAAAATTACCTGATTCCATTTGGTTGCAGCCATTCTCTAAAAGCACATTACCAGTCAAGTGGAGGCGACTGTGAGTGGGTGTCAATCAAAGTATACGAAATGGACACCACGATAGCAACTGTCCTTCAGCCAGACATCTTGCGATGGTAAGGACTGACCAAGAGACCCGTAGGGAAGAAGCTGGATGGATGGATGGGGGGCCGGCCAATGTGACAGTTAGCGCTATTCGTAAGTGTCGTAGGATTTGACAGTCTTCTCGACTATTATTCTATCGAGGATGTCCTGATCCTGGTCGCCGTATAACAGACCTCTAATTTGTTCACTGGCCCAAGCCCTCCTCATAGTAAAGTCTTAAGTAGTAAGCTACTCATCGACCTGATCACCCAATTTTCACTATCCCCAAGATTCATGACCTCTCAAAATATGACAGCAGCTCATATTGTTTCCGACAGCGACGTAATGGCATCTACAGGTAGAAAGCGTCCTTATGCATTAGTTTAGGTACACGCAAACAAGCTACGCTTACCTGTTTCACGCCCTCTGGCGGCATTACGTAACCACGCTGCTTTTCTAACCTGTATATATGTAGCAGGGAAATGAGACGAAATTAAGAATTTCATCAAATCCATAAGGGATATGATAAATTGACGGGGGATGTTAAAATAACGTCTCTTCAAGGTCATTTTCCTGATGAAAGTAAGTGATTTTATCAAATTCCTGAACTGTTTCAGTGAAATGATGAACTAGCCAGGATCTGCATTGGCAAAAGGTTCTCCAGGGAAAGAGACACCTGGGGGGGGGGGGACCGAGTCCTTGTACTTCCTAACCATACAGGTATTACAATCAATCACCTAAATATCAACCCGGTATTTTAAAAAAATAGCACCATAGGATTAACATAGGGATTGGTATTTTAGTGTGCAAGTAACCGAGAGGAAAGATGTACACATCAAAAAATACCAACCTAATTTTCTATTTGATAATTAGTTTCGAATAAATATGTAATTTGTATTTCATTAACTATTGTTGTATTACTTACTTCTACGTATAATAATGCACCATATTTGTTAAATAAACACTTTTAAGCTCTTGACAATATTATTTCATCATTTCACTGAAACAGCTCAGGGGTTTGTTCAAATTCCTAACTTTTATGAGGGAAATGAACTTGAAGAGACGTTATTTTAACATCTCCCTTCAATTGATAATCTCCCTTAACGATTTGATGAAATTCCTAATTTCATCTTTTTCCTGCGACATATATCTGCTTAACACGTAACTTCATGCCAAGATTCGTAGCAATTCCCCTCTTACTTCATCGTACGCAAATTTTTTTGACGCAGTGAGTGTGCATTTAAGGTATCCGACTACGTTCGGAACCGTGATTTTGCAAAAGTGCATAAATGGATAATATTTATGATATATAGTGTCACTTAGATTATAAAATGTACATAAAATTGTTTTAAGAATAGTATTACAATAAAAAATTATTTAAGTACACTATTTTGACAAAAAATGTACATAGAATGACCCATTTTTAAAATATTCTCCTTTTGTGAAAAATGCTTCTATTATAATAATATTTTGCCTGTATGCAGGCAAAATATTATTATAATAGAAGCAAAAAATCCTTAAAATCCTTAAATCCTCTCAAAATGTCCTTAAAACAATTTTATACATGTATTCTAATCTAAGTGACACTAAATATCATGAAAATTATCCATTTATGCGATTTTTTTTAAAATCACAGTTCCGAACGTAGTAGCGGATACCTTAATAAGTAATACTTATTTAAAATTCCAAGCTTGAAACTTTTTCTCTTTTAATCACATAATTAAGAAAACCCTACTGTGAAGTGATAATCTCATTTCATGTCCACGTTAAAAGGATTTAACTTTGACTAAGTTATTGGTTATTCCTAGTAAAAAAATATCTCATTTGCTTACCGGTGGCTTACTGAGATGTTGCAACTTTTCCCTAAATCACTAACCTAATTTCTAAAATTACTTGTATTTCCTTTCACTTGAACACTGGATGATCTTTTTCCATCATATTTGACTCGATTTAAAATGTACAAAAGGGAAAAATCTCTTTTTTGATTGATTGGAGATTGAGCAGACAGGATGCTGAATTCGTATTCTGGTCTTCACATTACCAGAGTAAAAGATGATTTAATCTATAATCCTATATTTAATTGCCACACAAGTATAATTCACACTACTTATATTCCCCTTCTTCATTTCACCTCGATAGATATTCTTCCTATATTAATCAAAATTTCACACCCCGTTTAGCTGCATCTTATTCCTGTGTCAAATAAGATGGTATGAAGCTATTTTGACATGCCATACCTAAATATTTCTTCAGAATTAAAAATTTTCAACTACATTTCGCACTATATAACTATATACTTTTTTCTTTTGAAAAAAAAATCAAAATTTCAGTTTGTATAACGGAAAAGAAAACAAAGAAAGGAACAAGGAAATAAAAAATATTTTAAAAAAAGAATGTTACAATACATACATTCTTTCGTTTCTATTTATTTTATAAATTTAGATATTCCTAAAACACACTATCTTGCGATTGTTATAAATCAGCGAAATGTGAAGGGAGTAAATATTATGAAATTAATTTGATTTCTGCATAAAAAAATTATTATACTTATCATAATTTATGCCAATGGCTCATATTTGCGAAATAAAATTTTCAAAAACGAATGGATATCTGCGTCTTTATTTTCAGTGTGCTTGTTATACGAAACGTTGAACAAAAATATGCCAGAAAAAAAAATAGATGAAGTGATGAGGGGAAATCATGAAAAGATTGATAAAATCGAGTTGCAATGGTCAAAAACAACACGAGTACAACCTATATTCCCGGTTTATTTTTGATTGAAAAATAAAATGTCTTTTTTTTTAATGCAGATGTTTTGTTTCTTCAATTCCTTTGTTTATTTGATCCGTTGATCGAATATGATTTTTTTTAGTGTATTTTCTCATGTTTCTCGGTTGGTATTACGATAGAACATTGCTGATATATATAAATTTATATATTTTCTTTAAAAAATAAATAATCAAAGTTTTACTTTTCTGAAATTGAAATTATT
Source organism: Trichonephila inaurata madagascariensis (assembly GCA_019973955.1). Classification (NCBI taxonomy): domain Eukaryota; kingdom Metazoa; phylum Arthropoda; class Arachnida; order Araneae; family Nephilidae; genus Trichonephila; species Trichonephila inaurata. The sequence continues at coordinate 167,828 of BMAV01019598.1, forward strand.
GTGTAACAAATTGACAGATAATAAAAATTCTATGTAAGTTTACGTCTTCATTTCTCGGTGATTCTATATATTTGTAAACTTTATCGAATAAATAAGGAAACACATAAAATATCCGACCCTAAATATCATGATATCATTGTTTTCTGTATTATTCATACATTTAGAAAATATATAATAAAATTTCATGTAAAAATTAAATAAAACGAATTCGATTTTTGTTTTTAAGTTTGAAATTTTGGAAAAATTAACGATTTTACTGTAAAAGTGTGACTAAAAGTTTCCTTCTGACTTCTTTAGTTACTCATTTTAAACTCAGGGAAACAAAAAAAAAATTATACGACTTTAAATCAGCTGAATATGTAATTAAAATTAATAATTTGTATTTATCTTTACGCTAAATAAACTTTGAATGTTAATATAGATTTCCTTGTAAAACTTTCTTTTATTTTTATTGCTGCTTTTGTAATGAGTTATTAATGTATTTATGTCAAGAGCTAAAATTAGCAGAAAATCACTAATTTTTAAACATTATATTATCCTTAGATGCAGTTTAAAGTAAAGAGAAACCGAAGTGTGATAAATACCATGGAATGAAGATATAAAAGTACATTATTGTATAAGCTGACAGGGATACATAAAAAAATTTGTGGTGTATAGAGTTTTAATTTAAGTCTCATGTGCTACATTCCAAATAAAACTAAGTGTAGCAAGTGCTTACTGCCTGTTAAGGTATCCGACTACGTTCGGAACCGTGATTTTACAAAAGCTTAAAAATGGATAATATTTATGATATTTAGTGTCAGATTAGAAAACGTATATAAAATTGTTTTAAGAATATTATTGCAATAAAAAATTATTTAATTACACTATTTTGACAAAAATTGAACATAGAATGACCCATTTTCAAAACATTCTCCTTTTATGAAAATTTTTTCTATTATAATAATATTTTTCCCTGTACAGAGATTGAACTAGAATTTTTGAAATATATAACTTAGAAGTGGATTTATCCACATTTAACTACAACAAAAGAGTGAAAATTTGAGAAAAAAAAAGCCGATAATTATTTCAATTAGTAGTAACTGAAAATAATGTGAATTTTTCAAAAATCCTAGTTCAGACTCTCTGAGAAAGTTTTTACTTTATATAAGCACAAAATATATTAATATTATAAGAGAATTTTTTACAAAATGAATACGTTTTGAAAAAGGTTTATTCTAAGTTATTTTTTTGCCAAAATATTGTGTTTAAATAACTTTTTTTTGTCATAATGTCCTTAAAACTATTTTATACATGTATTCTCTCTCTGATCTAAGTGATACTAAATATCATAAAGTCCATTTATGCTCTTTTTTAACAACAACGGTTCCGAAAGTAGTCAGATACCTTAAATGGATTATTTTCTATTATCTTAGAACGAATCTTATTTTTATCATAGATCTTACGTCTTATATTTTGCAAATTACTTAGTTAAACAAAAAACAAGCTAGTTCTGAGAATTAAATTTGTGAACGTCTGACTGTTAGAATTATGTGGATTCTGTTGTTAATTCATGTAAGCTAAGCCCCAGATACCTTCAACATCAATTCCGCCTTTCAGTTTGGCAGGCAATAATATTTCCATAGAGTCATTTTTCT